>JAPKLX010000002.1:168103-201993 GCA_026898415.1 Leonotis leonurus | reverse complement strand
TGTTGAGCTTAGAAAATTTATTTAGGACTAAAAGACGGGTTATTACAGTAATCGAATCGAACTGAACCGAATACTGTCAGGCTCGAGTTCGGCTCGATTAAAAATTTGAAGGCTCGAGTTCGGTTCGAGTTTTGAAAATCAAACTTGAGTTCAGTTCGATAAATAAAAAATGAGCTCGAGTTTGGTTCATAAATTATTTGATTTAATAGTAAATTCGAACCCGAGCTCGAACTCGGCTCGAGTTCGTTAAATATTCGAGTTCGAGTTCGTTAAATATTCGAGTTCGAGTTCGTTAAAAAACTTGTTTATTAAATTATTTTGTTAATATTATATATTTTTATATTATTTTGATAAATTCGTGAACTAGTTCGTATATAAAGTTCGTGAAATATTTGAAGTTCGACTCGTTTTTAAAGTTCATGAACAAACTCGTTAACAAAGTTCGTGAACTAATCGAAACTCGGTTCATTAAATTATATTCGAACATGTTCGCGAACTTTTCGAACCGAATACCTTTAGGCTCGAGTTCGGCTCGAAAAATTATTCGAGCTCGGTTTGAGGCTCGAGTTCGGTTCATTTAGTAAATGAACAAATTCGAAACGAACTTTTATCGAGCAGAGTTCCGAATAGTTCGCGAATAGTTTGGTTCACTTACACCCTTAGTTATAACAATCAAAAATAAAATCATATAGCAATAAAATCTAAATTAGAATGAAAATTTTAAATTATAAAATAGTAACTCATTTTGCATAGCAAATAAATAATATCAAAAAATTTAAAAATATATAATTTATATCATTTAATGAATCTTTCTAATAATATATATTTTTATTAAAAATAATTTTTTAAATATTATAAAAAATTTAACATTTTTTTTGGTAGGGGAAAGGTGTGATGTATAGTAAAATTAACAAAATAATAAATATTTTAATTAATTTTGTCTTAATGAAAAATAGCAAAAAAAAAATATTAAATAATTAGTTTGGAGCCTAGGAATGGCTAATACCTCTCCTAATGGAATGGTAATTCCAAACGGAATGTCGATTCCTAATCACAATACGAACCAAGCAAATGAATGGAATGGAGGAAGGAATGGTCATTCCATTTCACCCTCCATTCCATCATACCAATCACCTCCTAAGAAAGTTCACCGTGATCTAAAAGGGGTAGGAATCATCATATTGGTTAAGGTATTATTATCGGTTGTCTAAATGGCGTGTATTTAAATTAAGATAATTAAATGTTTTATAATTTATATAAGTTGATCATCTTGATATATTCATTTTTCTAAATCAAAATTTTTGATAAGATAATGAATTAAAGTTTGTCATTTAACAATAGAATTATGAGATTAAAAGGAGATAAATATGCATTTGAAACTTATTCTATATTGGTTAATGAGTTTTTATTAATCATATATTTAATGAGATTAATTAATCATATAATATAGATTAATTAGGTGCGTAGGTGATGAGCTAAAAAGCTCGCACATGTGTGCACGCTGCGACCAACGTCTGAGCTCTGTGCCAACAGTTTAAATGTTTTTGGATCAAGTAAATCAAAACCTTTTCAGAGCCCAACTGATTATGAAATTAAATGTGCACGTGAGTGTATCAAGATTCATTTCTTAGACACATGCTTGGTAAAACTTGTCAACGTTCGATCATGTAACGTCTGTAACGGTCTGTCATCTTAATGAGCCTAGAATTCTTGTAGCTCTCCTTAGGTGGATTCTTTCCCTATAAATAGAGTGTCTTCCATTCATCATTCTACACCTCCAAAATACAAAGCTCTTGCATAATCACTGTATTTGAAAAGTTCTTTCTACATTATGGTCGAAGTTATATCATCAACCTTGTCCGATTCGTCAGAGTTCGTTGGTCCACGGTGCTATCACCTTCAAGATGCAAAATTATTTCATATTTGGAGATATTTCGCCAGTTTCGAAAGCATTATTGAGATATAAATCATATTGCGGAAAGACGACTTTCCTCAACTCGGCTACATTTTGATTTCCATTTTCTTTATAGTTTGTAAAGTTCAATTTCATGTTATTATACATTGTACAACTCATCTCTTCTACATTTCTTAAGTTTGGAATAATTGCAAAACGATTTTTTGTTATGTTGAAGGAGATTTTAGAAGAACATTTTCTAAAAGGTTGGCCTTAGAATCCATCGGCTCCTTCATCTTCAGATCCTACTTTAGCATGTATGATTCAATATGAAGTTTCACGATTAGGTCTAAAGAGTAATCTCATTTCACTTGTTCTTATGATAACTCTTGAAGTCCTTCCAAATTGGGGGCAACTTCTCGATCACGATTGCCACCCTGAGTGCGTCCGACAAGACCATCACCTAGGTATGCACATTGTGTACAATAAGTTTAAACTCTTGTAATTTCTCCATGATAAGCCTAGATTCAACCATTTATAGTCTTAAAACTTAGCTACAATAAAAAATTTAGTAGTCGCATTATCGCTACGACACTTCTTTTCAAGTGTTTCCCACATCTCTTTAATATTTTTACTACATAGTATGCATTGTAAAAACTATCACCTAAATTGTTGGTTGCGAATACAAGTAAATAAAAATTTTGAGATGCGAAATTTGATGGTTTGCAAAACTCGTTTTTTAGAAAATCACTATCAAAATCAAACTTTAAGTTTTGAAGATAGGTGTCCTTCCTATTGATCAAGTTTTCATAATGAGTTCAAAATTTATAATAACTTGTTCGATTTCTAAGCTCTAGATATGGAAAGCATAACAACTATAACTTAGAAATACTTAAGAATATATATTTCTGTAAAGGAGACTTTGAGCTTGAGTATGAGTTGATTTATTGTAATTCTTGTTTCTTCTCGTAACTTCTTCAGTGTGACGGATGTTCTCTAGTTATAGTTGATCTAGATCCGAACTAGTTGTTGTTTGTAGCCGTTTTAATTTTGAATCTTATGTGGGCGTTGAATTCTTCTCGTTTGAAGTTATTGTTCTTTTTCTTATTTTTGGTGTCTCTGCTTCTTGGTAGTTCTTGAATTATGTATTTTTCCAAAATTAGAGTATTGACCTTCATGTTGGACTTTAAGACAGAACCTTCAAACTTACTTTAAGAAAATAAAAGGTTAACCTTCGGTTCATAATTTTCATGTTGACATCAGGATACAATCTTCATGTTGACCTTCAAAACATAACTTCAGGCTGACCTTAAGGACATACCATTTAGGCTGACCTTAAGGACAAACAGACTTTAGGCTGACCTTTAGGTTTGATTTTTCATACTTGCTCTTTAAGTTTGGTCCTTCAGACTTATTCTACACCAAATCAAATTTAGGAACCAAATCAAAATATTATAAATATCTCAAGATAAACTATTTAGAATAAAACTTTTACATAAGTAACTTATGCTATGTCAATTGTTGTAGGCAGTCTGACAGTGAAGTTCGTCTTTTGTGCACTAGGCATCAGCAACTCATCCGCATGGAAAAAATTAACAACCAATGTCATTAAGTAAACAACATTTCATGTTGTCAATGCTTAAAGTCGGCTCCACCAAATTTTGGTGGCTTCTCAGTGGGAGGCATCATCCTCGGCCCCAAGCTAACTCTCGATTGAAGGTAACTCGAGTTAAGCCCAAAAGCTCCAACATTAGATCCAAACATGGACTCCACGGTCCCACTAAAAGTGGAATCCACATTGTCACTATACATGGAACCACCGTTCAAACCCCAAATGGTTAGCACCGGATTGGTCGCTGAAAAAGTTGATGTATTGGCATCGATGATGACCGACATCGCTGAGGACATGGTGGTAGCGGCATTGTTCGTCCGTCGAACCTAAGATGACCATCTCCAAACAAAGGTGATTATGATTTAGATAGTTTGAAATATCAATTAAAAAGAAGCGTGTTCACCCAAATGTCGAAGATAAAGTTAAAGTGAAACAACAATCGGCTTGAAAGTTTGAGGACAATTGTTTCAATTGTGGCAGACTAGGCCACATGTCGAAGGAGTTCCGCGAGCCTAAGGGGAACAAGAATAAGAAGCACGCCGTCAACGTTGCCGAGAAAGAGTTCGGTGAGTGGGATGAAGGCAATCTCGCTGTCATGGTCATCAAGGAGGTCAACCATGTGGAGAACCAATGTGGTTGGTTCATAGGCACCTTTGCAACCGCCCACGCATGCGCCGATAGGAACAAGTTCCTGATCTACAAGGTTGTTGATGGGAGAAGCTCAACATGGAAAACAAAGTCTTGTCTAAAGTGGCCAGAGTGGGAAATGTAGTGCTCAAGATCATGTCGGACATCCCAATCACTTTGAAGGATGTGTTGCACATCCCAAACATATGCAAGAATTTGATCTCGAGCTCTCTCTTAGTTAATAAAGGGTTTTGACTAATTTTTTAGTTTGAAAAATTTTGTATTGTCCAAATTTGAGATGTTCTTAGTAAATGTTATCTTATCGGGGGTCTTTTCGAACAAAGTGTGTTGGTCATGAACCATATACCAAAACTTTTGAATATTAATGATTATTTTTCTATTTCCAGTTACTTGATTGAGTTCTCTTATTTATGACATTGTATATTATAAAATGTGAATCTAAAAGTTTAAAAAGATTAGTAAATTTGGATTTATTAAGGATAATGAAGTCAATATTCAAAATAAATGTGAAACTTGTGTTGAGGCAAAAACGACTAAGTTACCGTTTCATTCGGTAGAAACGAGCATGAAACCCCTAATTAATTCATTTGATGTGTGTGACTTAAAGTTTGTGCAAACTAGATGTAGTAAGAAGTACTTTATCATCTTCATTGATGATTGCACAATGTATCATTATCTTTATCTTATGAGAAGTAAAGATAAGACTATTGAAGCTTCTAAGAACTTAAAAAATGAAGCTTTTAATTAATTAAGTCGTCGAATTAAGATGATTCGAAATAATAAAGGAAGAGAATATGTATTTGATAAATTATGTGACGAGAGTGGTATAATGTATCAAACGATTGCTCCTTATTCACCTTAATCTAATGGTGCTGCAGAATGCAAAAAACGAACATTTAGGGGGTGAATAATATCTAGGAATGATATTTAGCGAGAATGAAATGAACATTGTAATGGAATGAGAATGAAAAATGAATGAACCAATTCATTCCATTCCTATGGTTGGTCTTCTCAAGGAAATGAATGAAAAATAATTTTTTATTAAATTGCACTATTATAATAAAAATCAAATCAAAATTGTCTAAATTCTAAATTTCAAGTTCGAATTCGGTTCAATAAATAAAAATCGAGCTCAAATTCAATTCGTTTATTATTTGATTTAATAGTTAACTCAAATTTGAACTCGAAGTTGGTTCAAGTTCGTTAAATATTTGAGTTTGTGCTTATTAAAAAACTTTTTGTTAAAATTATTTCTTATAATATATACTTTGTATTAATTTGACAAGTTTGTAAGCTAGTTCGTGTATAAGTTTGCGAACTTTTCACAGCTCGGTGGGTTGAAATTATATTCGAATATATTCATGAACCTTTCGAACCTAATACCATTAGTCATGATTTTTTTTTGTTACTATCTTTATTCATTGGTTGTGCAAAAAAAAAAAAATACATAAAAATTATATTAATCGATTTTCTTCATTTGATCGGCCCGTTCAGCCCGACTCGACCTAGTCCACATGAAATTTTCAAAAAAGTTTAATAAATCATTTCTAGAAAATAAATAAAATAATTATTTTTTTCAAAAATCTAAATAAACTTCATTCTTAATAATTGAAAATAGCTAATACCAAGGTAGTGGAAGAAATTATTAATCTTATGTTCGTAAGTTTACTTCTTCCGGTAGGAATACTGATTCCTTATTATTATTGTATATCAGTCATGTTATATTGAATAGAAACAGAACTGATCATTTTATTACTAAACTATTCCAGCATATCAATCATCATCTTAACGAGATGATGAATGTTTTATTAATTAATTGAGAATTGTCCAAAATAAGTGGAGTAAAGAGTACAAACTAAACAAAAAAATGTAAACCTCCACTAAACTAAACAGCCTATTATTCAACATTTTTATATTCATATTTCAAATTCGATAATAATATATAATTATCATCTTCACTTCTATCTTAAATAAATTAGTGTATAAGTCACGAATACGAGTTATCAACTGTGTTTTTATGGCTTAAGATGCAAATGGAAATGCAATTTCATGATATATATATTTTTTTAATTTTTTGTAATTGTATTTAGAATGAATTGGGGCATTGCGTTCGAAGACAAAAACCTCAAATCTGTGGAAAAGTAGAATTGTTGTGTCTGCCTCGGTCATCACGCCTTTGCATTCATAAATTGCCTTTGGAACATGTACCTCATTTTCTTTATGCTTAAAGCCTTAGATTAAATTTTTTTAGACAAGTTTTAATGATTTATGTAACTTTAATAACAATCAAAGTAAAAAAATAATATAGCTAATGATAATGATTTTAGTATGAAATACTCTCACACTCTAGTTTGTCAGTCAAACTTTTAAGAATGATGAACTTTTTTTTTACTTTGATGAATTACAATTCAAAATATTCAATAAGTTTCAGTTAGTTTTATAAATTAAAATGGGAGAAAATTATGATACCCACTATTTAAAATACCTCTATAAAAAATACCCATTTTCTAATTTATCTATAAAAAATATTTACTATTCAAAATATCTCTATAAAAAAATACCCATTTTCTAATTTATCTATAAAAAATATATACTTTTGATCATTCCTAATTTCTGACCAACATAATTATTGTATATACCTCCAACATCTATCGCATCTACCCCACTCACTCCTTTTTCATCCTTTTCTCTTCTACCCATCGACACAGTCCCCCCTTCTTCTACCTTTCTATTGTGCGCCACCACCCCACCACCGTCGCTCCCTTCTTCCGTCGCCGCCTCCACCGTCGCTCACATTGCAGTCCCAACACCACCCTCATCGTGCCTTATTTACTCCGGAGGCCAGCCACGATCTATCGTGCGCCACCACGCCACCACCGTGCGTCACCACGCCACCACCGTCGTTCCACCACCATGAGATGGAGCACTTCGACGAAGAAATACCCCACGAAATTGAGGTAATAACACCATTCTTAATATAATTACCTACCTACCGCTTGGTTTATTAAAAAATTCGCAAATACCGTGTGCTATATATATACGGTAGATGATTAGATGTTGACTCTTTGCACGCGGTATATACATCATTAGTCTTAGAATTGTGGTAGGATGCTAGAACGATCAATACCGCCGACGTCGGGAGTATCTACCGCGTGCGTGTGGATGACGCGCAGTAGATACATTTTGTGCGATATTACCAGCGATATTGATGTATGTGGTACCTATGTATTTTTCTGATTTCAATAATATATTTAGTATTTCATTAGGCACGATATTTGTTCGTTTTTTAATTATTTCCGCACGGTTTTTAAATAAATTTGTCTTATATTGTTATTATTGAGTATTTTGCTGATTAGTTGTTATTATTGAGTATTTTGTTAATTCGGCAAATGTAGCACTGTTCATCGCAGGACCTTGTTCTTCGTATTCAGATGATGAAAAAAAATTTGAACTCACAACGTAATCATCATCATCATCACCACCACCATCTTTTTCACCAACACCGTCACCACATACAAAGTTGGGGTCCGAAATTCTTGTGGATTCATTTCTGCTGCTTGATTCCCCTCTCAAATCCACATACACTGTAGGTGATGATTAGATCAAACATAGTCTTCTAACTTCATCATCGGTGGTCAATTGAGATTTGATAAGCCGACCATTCTTCGATCTTGACAAAGAGAAAATATCGTACTAATTTTCAGCTGCAATAGACATGTACTCGATGCAGAATTTTAAACTCAACATCGTGATATAATTGTTCGGGAGAGGTGCTATCTGCTCCTGACCACCCGTATAAATACATCCATCCAAATAACCTCCATATCTCACATACACGGGTGTATAATCTGTCATCTACAAATAAAGAATGAATATAATAAGCAATCAGAAGTAATAATGTATAAGTTATGTGTTTACTGTTGGATTGATGGTGAGATCAACGCTCAATCTAAGATTTATTCTTAGTAAGTGTCTCTTATTTTTGAATATTGAATGGATTGGTTTGTTTTTCTCTACCTAGTTTTATGGATTTCTTGATTAATTATTGATTGTTCTTGATTCATGCTTTATTGATTAAACTTGTGCGTAATCGAATTGAATGTTTGATCACCATTTAATTCCCCTTGTATTCTGTTGGATCGGGAGCGCCCATCAGAATTGACGTACTGGCCCCACACACCAACACTTTTTTTCCCAACCTGCTTTGTCCTCACTGACAGGCTGACCCAGGACACTTCCCAGTAGGTCACCCATCATAGTATTGCTACAAGCCAAGCACGCTTAACCTTGGAGTTTCTACTAGGGGGTCACCTGAAAAGATGATGCACCATGTTGGTATGAGTAGTACTAATCAATTCATTTAACCTCTCGTCAACAATGGTAGTGCAGACCCTTTTCGACTGAGGCAGGCCGCACTCCCATAAGTTCTCTCGGGTACGATACACGGAGGACCCCCCCTCCGGGAGGTGCTGGAGTCCACTTCCCAACATATTCTATATGAAATTGAGAAATAATTATAGAATTTGACCTAGGGTTTAATCATCAATAATTCCAAATCAGAAACGTAGGAATTATATTTGTTGTTAATTGTGATTTTTATATTGCGTAATTCAAATACGTGAGTTATAATTACCGCTTAATTATCAAATACGCGAATTAGATGGTTAAGCAACTCTAGGAATTGATTTATTAATTACGAATCATTATTCTTAATTGAGGAATTCTTCTTAGAGTAATCTAATATGTGAGTCGTGATTACTTTCTAATTAAAAATACGTAAGTAATTAATTAGACTAACTATTAAGAAGCCTTTAATGAACGAACAATAATATGAGTTTAGGAGCATGATTTAACTGATTTTAGATATTCTCACTTTAGGCCCTTAAATCCAGAATCCCACTTTTTTATTATTTTCGTTCGCTTATTTTATTTCTTGTTTTCTCTTGCTTATTATTGATTAGAGTGTTCAGGATTTATATTTATTTGTTCTTTATAACACTTAGGATTAGAATCGCCCTACTAAGCTTTCCGTTGAGATTCGATCAGGGTTGATTTGCCACGTGCAATTGACCTCGTATATTTGCGAGAACCTAGAGTGTAGACATTTTAGGTTAAATATTTACAGTACGTAATTCTTCAAATACCGCTCGCATAAATCAAATACGTAGAAATACCGTAGGTTATATGTATTAGCAGTAGTTAGGTATTATCACACGGTATTTGTCACGTCCCGATCCTGAGGGACAGTGCATGAACCAGAGTGTGACTTGGGGGGGGGGGGGGGAGTAAATAAGTGGGGGAAGAAAGGGGGACATGAAACGTAATCATGATGGAAGAATTTTCCTTGAAAAATGGACAGTAACTCGTTTATAACTAGGACTAATCTGAATGGAGGAAGAGAAACAAAAAAATCCACCAGCAGATATATTCAACAATGATGTCATGATTAATGAACAATCGAATGCAAAGAGATGCAAGGCAAGACGGGGTTGGAGATTATAGCTCGTTACATGGGAGCGGTCCAGAATACCAAGCGGTCAAATCATTCCAATAGGAGCCGTAAATTAAGGGTGGAGGTTAGTGAGCCTAGCTCGCCAAAAGGAGTCATTCACCAAACTCACCAAGTGTGGTCATTACTCAACGACAACATCACAAGGGGTCGAGGAGTTGAGCGTCCAAGATGGGCCGACTACGTCTAAGCTATCCTATAAACATGAATGCATGTAATAGACAATAGTAATTCTCATGAAGGAACAATGGATCATTTTATTGTCATGAAGCCAATAACATGAATAATCAGAGACTGGAAAAGAACATGAACTTGGCAGCGGAATACATAACATGACAGTTTGCAACAACTCTTTCCTTAGTCTCGCACGACACCACCAGTCGCTCAATCTGCAAAATATTTTCAAAATATTTTGCAGGGCTGAGTACTAATGTACCCCGTGGGTTATGCCATTTAAAAACCTTTTGCGAAATCATTTTCTGAAAAGAATATCCATGCTTGCACAATATTTCATAGAAAGTTTTAAAACATAAAGTCATTCTATGCATACCAAAACTATTGAGTACTCATTTTCCTTAGCTCGATATTGACATTAGATACCCTTCTATGAACATATGGGGACAGCCCATAGAGGTCCATCATTTATGACCTTCATCAGTAGGGAACTTTTACCCAAACTGACTTCACTCGAGAATATATGGGGACAACCCACATAAACTCACGTGTACACTAACCATATGCCAGCGCGCTAACATAGCACATGATCCGATCGTCATGCTTAAGGGATCACTTATCCAATAAGGAGCAAAATATTTTAACATGGACATCCATTTTGATTTTCATAAATATCAGAGATTAATAACTCAAAAATACATTTTGAAAGTATATATGCACCCACCTGTAAGCAAATACCAATTTCGTGTGATAATCGTAAATCAGTCAAACGACTCATTCGCAATCGTAAGCACCTGAGAATTATACTGAACAACTTTTAGCCTCAAATCCCAAAACGTAACGCGGATAAAGTAAAAACAAGAATGCGAGGGTTTTCTAAGTCTTCTAAGGTCATTTTGGTAATACCCGAGTTTTCAAATCAACTTGGCCTTGAAGACAAAAATACTCAGGACATTATTCCCTAATATGTAAAAATATTTTCAAAATATGCAACTTTAACTCAAAGCTTACTCGAGAATATTCGTAGTCTTTTTCAGATCTATTAAAATTGGACTGGTGAAATTTAATGAAATCTCTTTCATAAAATCCTATATTTTTTTCTCTACATGCACTATAAATTTTATCGAAAAATGATTGATCATGAATATTTTCTCTTTACAAAAATATGAAAATAATGCAATAAATCATGACATGCCAATCTTAATCGGGGTCCAAACTTATAATTCAATCCTGCAGAGTAATAGATCTTATGGTCAGAAACTCAAAACCTTAAGGGACCTTAGCCGTATGATGGACCGATAGTCATGAACGTAAAAATGAATAAAGAAAACGAGAAAAAAACGTAAAGATAATGGTAATCAGAACGATGGCGGCGATGACTCGACGACGGCTGAGCCATATTTGCCTACCTTCAACTTTATCCTAACGTACCTTAATTTGGATTGATCCTTAATTTTCGAACCAGCGGAACTTCGACACCCGAAAATGTTAGAAAGAAGAAGAAAAGAAAGGAATAAAAAGAGAACATAACACAAGTTTTGTTGGAAATGAGCACATAAGCTCTCACACAATGCCTCTATTTATAGGTAAAATTTGATTATTTTAATATAATTTTAATTATATTATATAATTATTATATTATTATTATTTAAATCTTAAAACGTCGTAACTTCTGCATACGCTCTCTTTTTCAAGCAAATCCAAAGTCTACATCTTCCTTTCTTAATACTCTAAAGAATGACTATAATATTGATATACTTTCGGTCACGCATAGAAAAACTATTTTTTTTATGACTTGTTTAAACTTTAAAAATTCGTAGCGGTTACGTACAAACTCATTTTTGGGAAAACTTAGTGCCAATATTTTTCTTTTAAAAAACCCTACAAATTGAGTATAATATTGATATGCTTTTGACTTATGCATGAAAAATTGATTTTTAAAGAAACGATTAAATTTTTTTATCGGGTAACAATTTCTCATGGTAGGTCTTAACAAGGTATAGTCTCTCCCTAAAATCCTTAGTTAGTCATAGTAAGATATCTAAACTCTATTAAGAAAATTCTGCGTATTACATCCCTCCCTCCTTATGTTTATCGTGTTGTTGTTATAATTTTTGTTGTCGTTTTGTCGTGTCTAGACTTTAACTTGTTTCATTTTCTTATCTTTTTAGTTCATTTTTACGCCGGTCTTTGTGTTGTCATGTTTAATGTAGGATGGTGGAATGAGGACGGATTTGAGCTAGAAGTGGTGCTGATTATGCCATTTGAGCAAGGCCGGGTGAAGCAAGACAAGCCGAGGAATGCACGGGAGGAGAAACGACGCGGAGAAGGCACACAGGCGAGCCAGTGGGCGCTGGCTATCCAGCGCTCGCTGGAGTGCATAATTCAAAGCAGCATAGAGGTCGGGCCAGCGACCGCTGGGAACCCAGCGGCTGCTGAGCCCGTTGACTATGTGCGCTAACTAAGGAAAGTCAACGACCGCTGGCTATTTAGAGGTCGCTGGGCGGCAATTTCTGGCGGACTTTTAAATGCAAAATCAGACCATTTGGAGGGATTCTCACATTTATTAGAATAGAACTCGAGATCAACACTAGAACTCTTTTGGAAATTAGTTTATCTTGTACTTTTACATTTGAAAGAAGGATTTAAGGTGGAGATTGACTTCTCGAACCTAGTAGTGTAATCGAAGTGAGTTTCTTATTTGATTTCTTGCTTGAGATTATATGAATGGATTGAAGTAGTTGAATCTCCACTATGGTTGATTTCTTATGGATTATTGATGTTTATTGTTATTTCATGCTTGTTGTTTGGATTGTGATTATCAAATTGTATCTATTTATCAACGTTGTAATTCCGTAGACATAGGGAGAATTTGAGAGACGAAATCTTGTGTCGGACACAAGTCCAATCAATTTCGATTGTAATAGAAAACTTATAGACCGATTATTGATTTGATATCGTGAATTCTTGATTGTGTGACTTAAATACGAGAGTCGGAGTCACAATCTGATTATAAATGCAAAAGTTAGTAATTAGATGGCTTTTGAGGATTCTCGATGTACGAATGAATGCATGAATGACCGTAGCATGTGATGATCCATGTGGATATGATACCCTAGAGCCTTAATTCCCAATTCCAGTTATTTAGTTTATTTAATTGTTTAGCTTTTAGCTATCTACTCGTTTGCATTGGATAGAATGTTTAGGACGTAAATGTTTAATCTGTAGCACTTGAATTAGGAAGCCCTGCTAAGCCTTCCTTGAGATACGAATGGGGTCGGGTCACTACGTACTATAAGAATCGTTTAATTGCGAGAACTCAGACACACATTTTAGGCTGAACATATTTTGGTGCCGTTGCCGGGGAAGGCATTAGGCGTTCTTAGTTTAGGTGCTTTTATTGTTGTGTGTTGTGTTTATCTATTGTATGTGTTTAAGCTTTTTTTGTGTACTTGTGATTATCTTCTTGTTGACTCGTGTTCTATTATTTCGTTTTCTATTATTTTGTGATCCTCGTGATGTGTAGTGCTTGTTTGTAATAGTTCTTGTTTTTGTATTTTAGGAATTCTATCTCCCACAAGTTACATTTGACGTGTCTACTGTGGTGATAGGTTGGTATGCATGGTCACCGACCCTTGAATAGAAGATTGGCACCAGTGTTAAATAACGTACACCATAGGCGGGAGTTGCAAGTCGTCAACTTGGATGGGGATTACGAGAACGAACATCTCCGTAATTTGGGATATCAGTCACATTACTCGGAGGAATCAGACACCGACTACAGTGAACGAGCTCAAGGACAGTTATGGCGGCAAGACAGATGCAAGAGCTCATTAGGCCGGTGATCGGAGCCGCGACATCGCCCATTGTGCTGGGGCAAGCAGTTCGAAACTACAAGCTTAAGAACATTCACTTCAACCAGCTACCCTGCTTCTACGGCATGCCAACGGAGGATGCATTGAACTTCATCAGGGAGTTCTATGCTATTGTTCAAACCTTCCCTCTTGGAGGTTTGACCGAAGATCAGCTGAAGATGTGTTGTTTCTCCTACACTCTTAAGGATAGAGCCAAGACTTGGTTCATATTGCTGGCGCCCATTTCGCTGCAGAATTGAAATCAAGTTTCTGAGAAGTTCATGTCCAAGTGGTACCCAGATCAGAAGACACAAGAAGTGAGGTCACAATTGGTGGCTTTCACACAAATGGAAGGTGAGCCACTTCACGAGGCACGGGAAAGATTCAAAGGCCTCCAGATGTAGTCTCCCCATCACAACCTTTCTCCGGAGCTACTAAATCAATTCTTCTACGAGAGCTTCCACCAAAACATCCAATATATGGTGGATAATGCAGCCGGGGAGGGGGGGGGATATATGAGGAATAGAACTGCGGAGGAACTGACCGAGATATTCGAGAACATGGCGGTGAATTCTCAGCAAAGAAGCTCTAGAGGAAACAAGAAGAAGGTGAATGAGGCTACTTCTAGTAATGATATGGTGAGGTAGTTGGCGGAGCTTAGTAGGCAAGTTCAGGTTATCCGGACTGCAGATGAGCAACCGAGGAAGGCTCCTGTGAAGGAGACATGTGAGATTTGTGGAGAGTTCGGGCACGGTGCAAATCTGTGTACACGTGGAGCTGATTCATGTGTGGAATATGAAGAACAAGTGAATGCTCAGAAAGGTTTTCAACCACGACCAAAGTTCGATCCTTACTCGAACACATATAATCCTGGGTACCGGTATCACCCTAACTTCTCATGGAGATCAGAAGCACCACAAGGGCAACAAATGTCACCTCAACAAGGTTTCCAACAGTTTTTACAACCACAACATCAACAACCTCAAGTCTTTCCGAAGGTTTCGATGAAAGAGACTCTGAATAGGGTTATTGAGGCGAATAACAAAAGGTTCGAAAGTGTAGAAGCTTCGATGAGGAGAATTGAAACTCAAGTTGGTCAGCTAGCTGAGACTGTGAGAGAGTTCATGCAAAGCAATAGGAAGGACAAGCTTCTTAGCCAGGATAAGTAAATGACGATGATAAGGTGTCGAGCTCAAGACATTAAATGAGCGCTTCATGGGAGACAACCCACATTTGATAATTAGTTTGCAATTTCTAGTTTATTGTGGTTATATTAGGTTTGTGTTTTTATTTTGCCTGAATCCTAAATTAGAGTTGTAATTAAGTGTATTTGCAAGTTGTAGAGAGATATTGGAAGAATGAAGGTCGGAAACAGAGTCCAGAACGATCAAAGAATGGAGCAAGCGTGGAATCCAGCAGGCGCTGGGATGCAGGAATGCAGAGGACAGAGCGTGGTAGCCAACGATTGCTGGGTATCCAGCGGTCGCTGGACTGCGGAGATTTCAACGGACAAAGAGGTCATGCCAGCGGCCGCTGGCTATGCAATTTCAGCGAGGATGTAAGCCTTTCTTCCTCTTTTCCCCCACTTTTAAACCCTTCCCCTTATTCATTCTCACTTTAGGCGAAACCCTACCACCAAATCTTCCAAATTCCTCCATTTTACTCCTAAATTTCACTTCCAAACCTCAAACTCTTATCTACCCATATCATTCTCCACACTTATATCCATAACTTTTTCCATTCCATCCACCAACACCCAAAATCCCCAAATAATCCAATTTCTTCATCTTTTTCCCAAATTCCTCCATCTTTTCCTTCATATTTCTACTCATTCACTTCCAAAACTACCTCCAAACTTCAAAGATGCCTAAAAACATAAAAAGAAGGTACGAGTATCAAGAAGCAGAAGAGGAGTCCGAAGCCCCCCGGGAGAATATCAAAAGAGCATTCCGGAACTGCAAATTCCCCGTCTATGATCACCAGGAAGGTCAAATTTTTCAACGCTTATTTGAATCACCTTTTAATTATGGACATCATTATGATTGAGAATTGCTTAGTAGACATCATGTACGTTCACAGCTCCGTTCATATTTGAAAACCTTAGGCCTGTTGAAATTAGCTGATAGTGGTGCCTTAGAGGGTTATATTGATCTGTCATATGAATTTATATCTTCTTTTGAATTGTATGATGACTATAACTCCTTTAAGTGTAGACTGTTAGGTTCTAATTTCCGTGTTACTCGTTATGTGATGCACTCTTTTTTTGGTTTTACCTCTGCGAGGGGGGCGGCTACAAGAACCCCTAAGGGGTTTATCCTGTAGTCGCATGGCATGAAATTACCGGGCTTAATAATTGGAACACGAGTGGCACCCCTAGTGGTTTCATTAGGGATAATGCCATTTCCCTTCTACACAAGTTCATTGCATACAATGTGTCGGGAAAAGAGCAAGCCAATAAAGAAAATGTCAATGAATGTTTTCTTATTTCTGCTACTATGAAAGGTGAGAAGGTTTATATCACATTCTTCATCTGGTCCCAAATGGAGGGGATTAAACATAGGAAGAAAACTCACCCCGCATTAGCCTATATCCCGTATCGTCTTGCTGTGCATTATAATTTGCAGGTACCTATCTCCTATGAACGTGTGGAAAACATTTGCCTGAATGTTGAAATCCTGAAGAACACTGGCCTCCTGGCAGCTTCAGAGACTTCCTTTGTTCCGTACGAACAAAGGGAATGTGTTTGCCACTTCAAAGAGCGTGAGGTGGCACGGGAGAGAGCTGGCAGAGCAGGCACATCCCCTGAGGCCGCCCAGATCACTGAGGAGGCTCCTACCGGTGTTGATACCGAGATGGAGGAGCCAGTTTATGAAGGCGGGCAGTCTGGAGGGTTCATAGGAGGGTACCAGAGCAGATATGAGCAGGGCGTCTTTGCTAGCGGATCGGGTAGCGGATACGGATACGGATCCGGGTACTTCTCGAGGGAGGACTTCAACAACTTCCAAACCAACCTCTTTGCAAGGTTGGATTGCGAGAACAACGTCCTCACCTCCATTGACACCCGTGTCCAATCCATGGACACCCGTATCCAGTCCATTGACACCCGTGTTACCTCTCTTGAGGAACAGTGGGCCAGATGGACGAGACTCCATCCCCAGCCTCCTCCAGCATCAAACTATCAGGATCCACAGGATCCGGCGTACTACTATTTTTTCCTTTTTATTTTTCTTTTATGTTTTATTTTTATTTATTTGTTTCAATTTTGTTCTTGTTTGTTCATGTCTTTGTGTGCAGGTACCAATTCTAGGAATTACTCGATTCTTGGGCTTGTTGTCGGCTTCTGTATTGTCAGGGAAGTTCTCCTTCTCCTTTTCCTTACTACGAGGATGTAGTAGAATTGAAGTGTGTGTGTGTGTGGGGGGGGAGGGGTTGGTATCTTTTTGCATGTTCTTAGTGCAAAAATTAATGGATCTAGAAAATCTTAAACACGAGAAATAATTAATAACAAAAGGGTTACGTCCGTAATTCGAATGAATCAAGATGAGTTCAATATTTATCCTATAGTGGAGTCGATAAATATTTATAATAGAACTTCTCTTTATTGCATTTACATGGAGTAATTAATTGGAGGATAATTTAATTTAAATTAATTAATTTAAGTCTAAAGGTGGGTCAACCAATTAATTAAATTCAAGCCTTATCCTAGCCTACTATGTCAATAAATAGAGAATAAGATGAAATTTTGAATATAATTAATTTAATCTAATTATGGATTTTTCCAAGCCCATATTAATTTTGAATATAATTCAAATTTGAATTTGAATTATAGTTGTACCTGCAAAAGATAAAAAGGGGGATTATGGTTCTATCATATGGGATCGAATTCATTCTCCTTAAAAGCCTTATCCTAGCCCACTATGTCAATAAATAGAGAATAAGATGAAACCACTCTCTTTCCTGGAGATCAAAATCGTTGCCCCATATTGAGAGATTTATCTCTCAATTTTTAAAAATTATAGAGCATTCAACGCTCCAATTTTCGATCGTCTTTTTCTCTAAATTGCTAGATAGTTTCGCCCACACGATATTCTAGTAAGTAGACGGGGAATATGATAGAAGTTCCTAGGGTTGGATTCGGTGGATATTCAAGAAGGAGATTCGAACGACGTGGATTGCGATTCGATAGCTAGCGATTCAAATCACTTCTCCACAAGCGGAGGACTAGCGTAGGAGAAGGTATAATTTACATAATTCTGCATTATATTCTTCTATGTGTTTTAAGAATTAATTATTTGTGTGATTTATTAAACCTATGGATCCTGCGGTTTCGTGATCCTCTCATACGGGTTCCATCAGATGACATCTTCGATGTTTGGTGTAGACTCAAACTTTTGCATGCCTCTTTGTTCATTGTCTGGACAATTTGTTGAAATGTGCCCATTTGCCCCACAGGTCCAGCAATTGCAATCCTTAAAACTTTCGTTAGTTCTAGTATGAGCTTTTCTGAAAGTTTTTCTTGCTGGGGTGGTTCTTCCCTGGAAACGGTTTGAGCTGGATCCCGAAATGAACTCGTGCTTCTGGCTAGTCCACTTCTTTGTCCGGTTTTGTAGGATCTAACCTTCCGTCTGGACTACATTGTCCTTGGTTTCCAAGATTTTCTTCTTGGTTTTCTTTCTTTGGAATAAGGTTGGTACCTATTCCTCTTGATTTTTGTTATTGATGGCTCGCCTCCAATAACCACTGGGAGATCATTATCTTCGCAATTTAGAGGAGCTGCTTTGTTGATTCTTCACAGCTTCTTCAGATTATTTTGAGCGGTGGCTTGTTGAAATCAATTTGAAAGCTTTTGATGTACATAAGACATCCTCTTGGCGATGTTGTCATTAGCTTTTGGGATATATTCCCTGATTAGCATCTCTCTCCACGGGTTTGGAGATTTTAAGAAAAAAATTTCATTTGCAATTGTTTCATCAACTTTTGACTGATGTTGGTAGATCGTGAAGAGTTGAAGGAACTAATTGAGTGCCTTTTGATCTAAGACAACAAGCCTTAGATTATAAAGCGCCAATAAATACTTTCTTCTTTTCTCTTTATCGAATCCTTCATAATATGATTCGCTGATGAAATGATCTTTGAATAAGACACTCATCATTTGGATAATTTTGGTGTAGGATTCCTCGATTTAGCATTGATATTTTAACTCAATGTGGAATCCCTCCCAAGTGATTTTCACCACGCCTGCAAGACTAGTTTCAAGAATTTTCACTAGTCCTTGTTTGTCGAGGTCAAGTGTTGCTGCTGCAATCCGCATCAATCCTCCCCAGTCGAGGTATACGATGATCCTGCATGGAAATCACGGGCTTCCCTCATGACCTCTTCGGGTGGCGCTTGTTGATTTAGCGGCACTGTTATGTGTAGAAGAGTATTTGCTTTCACTATCTGATGTTGGTTCATCTTGAGATCAACCACCTTCATGTTAGCAAAAGATTCTGGTAGCTCTTGTAGATCATCAACTCCGAGTCTTTCAAGGTGATTCATGATTTTGCCCCTTGAAACATTCGTACATATCTTTTTACTTGATGATCTTTGTCATTTTCCTTTACAAGTAAATGATATTTTGGACCTTCGGTGAATAGCATCTTGTTCCTCTTTTCTGAACGAGATTTGTTCTCCAATTGGCCTACTCGACTCTTAATATCTTTCAAGATGGTTATGATTTCATCTTGTTTAGTAGATATTTATCTCATGGGGTACTTTGTACAGGCAATTGCCGTAGTTTTGCACTGTCTTCTGGATCTCCCTTAAATCAACCGAGAGTTTTGAATTATCAGGGTTGATTTCTTGGAAGACTAGAGTGAACTCCCTTCTTTCTTTGCTCATTCGATATGGGTAGGATGACCCATTTCCCTTTGCGTTTCCACCTCTCTTTGAAGTGAACGACCTATTCGGAGTAGATCTTGGCATCTACTTATCATGACGATAATCCGCAAACTTTCATTTACGGATACAGGACCATGAGTTCTTTCGTCTAACTTGTCAGCCCAAAAAAGAAATTTTTCTTGGTGCTTACTTTCAGTAATCTCCAAATTTTGGAGAAAATACATGTAACAAAAGCATCTCGGACAGTTGTCCAAATCCATATTTTTCTTGATGTCTCCTTCGTTAGGATAAATACTACTCCCTCCGTCCACCAATGTCGTTAACGTTTTGCCATTTCGAGCCGTCCACCAATGTTGTTAACACTTAAAAGTTTCCTTTTTTGGACACACATTTTTACCCTTTTACCCTTACTAACTCCACTAACTTTTTATCATTTTACCCTTTTACCCTTACTAACTCCACTAACTTTTTACTTTTTACTTTCCACTATCTCCACTTACTACATTTTTCCACAAAGTCAAAATAATACATTAAAACCCGTGCCGGGTCAAAATGTTAACTACATTCGTGGACGGAGGGAGTATTATGTACTCCCTCCGTCCTGCTAAAAGCGGCCACAAGTGAGTCGACACGGAGATTAAGAAAGTAAAGTGTTGTGTTTTAAAAAGTAGGAGAGATGTATTTTAAAGGTAAAATTTTTTCCTTTTTGGGAAAGTGGCCACTTTTAATGGGACAACTCAAAAAGGAAACATGACCACTTTTAGCGGGACGTAGGTAGTAATAAATAAGATATAATTCCTTAATAAACCTAGGGCTCTGATACCATTTTTAAAGTACGGATAATAATATATTAAAATTAATCTGTTATTGGCACAATAGAGAATATTTTATCCGTAAAAATGCACAACATTCAGGACAAATAATACCAGAAAGTGGTTTTAAAACCAACAATACAATCAAATGTGTATTTTCTTCATGTGTTCTTAAAAAATGGATAAAATATTCATGAATTTTCTCAAAATGGCTACTTTAATTTTCCACCCTAATATATATATTATTTACTTCAAATATTAAAAAGGTGTTAAAGATTATGTTTATTTGAATGTGGGGTATAATTCAAATCTTATATTATTGAAAAAATTAATTAATTTCTGATCCCATTTCCACAAAATCAAGAATCTAAACTCTTATAAAATGTTAATGTCTATAATGATAAGCGTTTATAATTCGCTAATTACTATATAATTTACGGTTTGAATATAATTTTAAATTACTTTTAATTTTTTTTGGATAAAATGTAAAAGAAAGCGTAGTAAATTAAAATTATTTTTATATCTTTTTCAAAAAATCATGTGTATTATGTTTAAGGATGATATATGAATTTCACGTAATTTTTGTATTATTAATTTGTAAAATTATATATTAAATTATACAATAATTAATAAATGTTAAGAAAAAAGTTATAATTAATTATTAATTTTGAGATAATCACGCTCAAAAGATTTTACGTAAGAAAGATGAATCAATAAAATAATAAAATTGAGGATAATCAACGAAAAAGATATTATCTAAGAGAGATAAATGATTAAAAATAGTTGAATTGGTTTTATTATTGTTCTAATCTTAATAACATAATTACATCTATAGGCATTAAATATAAAATAATGCATGTATATATAAAATAGTCAAATAAATTGTAACTGTACGTCAAAATAAATGAACGACTAAGATTGTATCCTGATTAACACTTAATATGCAAGAACAATGTTAACATTTGAAGCATCCTCTCTCTATATATGTATAGCTCAGCCTTTAAATTGATTATCAACACTAAAAAAAACATATTAATATAATGAGAGCAAATATTGCATTATACAGTTATTATTAATTGTTAACAATATAATACAATATAATTGTTTAGCATAACAAAACATCAATAATAACCTCCAACTTAATCTTAAAACATTTATAGCCACTTTAATTGAGTAAGTATAACTCTAAAGTTCAAAATCTGATCTAAAATTCACAATGTTGAATTAACTGGGACACACAAACTTTGTTTGCATCAATAGTACATATCGCAAAATTTATGTTAAGATAGTATGAATGAGACAAACAACTCTCGTTTGTATTGTTCGTCCCAAACTATATACTTTTTCTTTCAATATGAAAATAACAATATGTATGATATTAATTCGTTTAATTTTTATAAAGGATAAAATTATAAGAGTAATCATAATTAAACTAAATTATATTAATAACTATTATCTAATGTTTACTTTAAGTACTTTTGCCCCTTTACATATAACACGTAAAGCTGTGAAAATTACTATAATACCCAATTTTTTTCTTGATTCTAATTTTTTCTCTCCCTGTAAATTTATTCTCATATTAAAGATAAGTAACGAGTTAACAACCTCCTCCATTTAAACAACTTCGTTTTCATTAAGAATGTTAATTTAGTTTGGAATTGACAAATTCATTCAAATTAACATGAAATTGAATGGGTTATAGTCAGAAATTATTTTTAAACGCATATGAATTAGGCTAAAAATAATTTGTAATGGCCCGTTCTTTTCGTTAAAACTATTTTGTACCAAATATCTTATAGTTACTAAAGTTCTATTCATGAATAGAAAAGCAAGTAGCAATTTGACAATATTATTCTCCACTTTGGTTAAATTGAACTTGTTTCATTAAATCTCGTATTAAATGAAAGCTTAGAAGAGTTTAAAATATTTACTATTTTGTCTTCATCACTAATTAAGTGGGTTAGTATTATAATTAGAGTAATAATAGTTGCTATTAATAGTATTATTATCATTTTTATTTCTAAGTGCCCTCTTATTGATAATTTGATATGATGTTCTAGTAAATCTATTAAACAAATAAAAGCTATACATGGGATGCCCCAAATTAAATCCTCTCGGTTGAAATGAAATAAGATAGATAGCCACTGCCATTTGATTGGAATGCAGCTTTATACAGGGGAAAATAAAGGTGTACATAGCATCAACCTATAAACCCACATATAAAGATAGATTGGAGCAGTAGAATAGCCGGCTGGAAGCTCGGAGAATGGAGGGCAGAACCGTTGCCACTCCATCCATCCATCCATGTTCTGCAAAATCTGAAGAAATAAGTTAGTAATAGAATGCTTATTAACTAAAGGATTAAGCAAGGAGAGAAGACACCACATAAGGATTTAGTGGTTAAAGTCTAGACCCTCATTGCCCTATATAAAGAGTAGATTCTAGCAATTAATTACACCCCACTTAACTCACACCAAAGTGCTGCCAAATTGGAGATTGGAGGAGAGTCGGAGAAGAGAGTTGGTAGCAGGTCTACATTTACTGCTATTAATTACATCTTCTCATACCATGTAAATGAACTATACCTTTCCAAAATCAATACTATACTCCAAAACCCATAAATCTACAACCAAAGAAGGACATAACATGTCATGAACATAAACTCTACACTATGGTATGTTAGGAATCTATGTGAACTTAGCATGCTTTAGAAACTATAGTTCTCACTCAAGAACCATTCTCAGTTTAAACTACAAACAATAAATTTATACTACATTCTTTACCACATAAATTAAGCTAACTCCACCAAAACACAAAAGGAAGTACATACATAAAGAAGGAAATAGAACTTAGCTAATACTATGAAGTAGCATAACATCTCCAGCCGTGAGTTCCTTTGAATCACCCCAACCAACTTCGAACGACCCTGAACTAGCCCAGACAGTTCGGGACAACCTCGAACAGCCTCGGACAAGCTCCGAACGGCTCTGACCAGTCCCGAATGGTCCCGAACGGTCAAACAGCTCTGAATCCTCTCGGATAGCCCCAGAATAATTTTGAACAGCTCCGAATGACCTCGGACAGCCCCGAACCAGTTTCGAACAGCTCCGAATGACCTCGGACAGCCCGAACTAGTTTTGAATCACCCCGATCTATCCCAAATAGCCTCGAAACACATAACATAATTAATTCGGTGAAAGAATTTGAGAGTTAGAAGAATATGATGGGAAGCAACTTATAATCTTGGTTGTAAAAATTTAAAACACCACCATTGACGTGAATAGAACAAAAAATAATAATTATAATAATAATAAAACAGATTCTATAAAAGGAATATAGGAGTTTAGTTCTATGTTGCAAATTAATCAAAAGTAGGAGAAAAGTAATGAGATGCAATAAAAGAATTAAAAGAACGAGAGGGAGATTACCTCGAACGGCAGTGGCGGCGACGTGATGGCTCTGGGCGACGGAGGTCGCTCCACTGCTGTTTGCACCGAGAGAGAGTTAACCCGAGGCGACGAGGACTGCTCCACTGCTGTTCGTGCCGAGGGTGAACTGCCTTGAAGCGGGGAAGGACGATTCGGAGGAGGTATGGCCTCCGTGGAGTGAGAAGCCACGGAGTAGGCGCTGAGGAGGTGGCGAGGCGCGGCGGCGAGGAGTTCTGGGGGAAAGGACCTCTGCCGAGTCCAATCGAGGGAGAGGTCGCCTGAGAGAAGCCTCGGACAAGCAGGGCAGCACCGGAGATGGCTGCTTCGCTGCTGTTCTGTGACCTCCCGGTGACGGCTGCTCCCGTGGCTACCTCCCGCGGAGAGAGTGGGAGGGAAGCGAGCAAAGACGGTGAGCCATCAACGGCGCCGAGAGAGAGGAGCGGCGCTGAGAGTGAGAGAAAAACAAGAGGGAGAGAAAGGGATGGAACGGCGCTGAAGTGGTTAGGAAGAAATTGGGTGAGTTAGTCTAGGTTGGAGAATGGGAAGGATAGAAACTGGACCCGCATTACGGGCCGGGTACTGGGCCGATTCGGACATAATACTGGGCCAATGGATTTAAATATAATTGGGCTGGATAATAATAATAATGGTCCAAGAATTATTTAGCAACATGGGCCGAAAATATTATAGTTGTTGGACCTTTCATTGAATTCTAATGGGCTAACTTTATTAAATTAAGGATGGACTAATTAATTCTATAGGTTGGGCCGAGAGTTATTAAGAACTTGGGCTAATGGGATTATCTAGTGGGCTAATAAATAATTCTATTCGATCAAGAAATTATTTATTGGATTAAGTAAAAAAAAAGAGCATTTATTTAATTTGGTGAATTAATTTTAATTAATTAGCTAGAGTTTAATTATTTGGACTATGTCCAAATTTAAGATTTTATTTTAATTAATTAAAATAAAGAGAATTAATTTATTAGTAGAGTTTCATATTAATAATTGTTCTAAATTATAAATTACATTTAAGATATATATAATAGGTTATTTCAATCTATATGAATTTATATAAATATT
This sequence comes from Leonotis leonurus, assembly GCA_026898415.1. Lineage (NCBI taxonomy): Eukaryota > Viridiplantae > Streptophyta > Magnoliopsida > Lamiales > Lamiaceae > Leonotis > Leonotis leonurus. The sequence continues at coordinate 177,100 of JAPKLX010000002.1, read as the reverse complement.
TTGAATTAAGGATCAAATTATTCAATTAGAAATTTATTATTATTCAATAATTACTACTTTAGTATAATAAATGAAATTAGAATCTAGGAAACAAAATTGATTGAGAAATCAATGTCTCTAGACAATAAATTTCGATACTCGATCAATAGTCGAGATAAAGTCCCAAATATAATTCTCGAAATAATGAAGGATATTATTCCTTACACTTAGAAAATATTAGATGCACTAAGGAATTTTATCTCACTTGAGATTTATTTAAATGTTTCGACAAGAGGTCGGATCCGCACTCCAAGAACAAAGCCAACACCAATCACTACAAAAAACACATTTTCTAGCAACGGAATAGTGACGGAAAATTTTTCCGTTTCTAAATTTTAACGGATTAATAACGGAATTGTTACGAAATTTGTTGTTCAATTTTAGTAACAGAATTAGTGACGGAATTATCCATTATTAAAATTTGGTAACGAAATTTTCTGTTACAATTCCGTTACTAAAATTGAAAAATTCATTTTAGAAACAGAAATTCCGTTACAATTCCGTTGTTATATAGTAACGGAATATATTCTGTTGTTAAATTTTTTTAGCAACCATTAATATTACTACGGATAAATCCGTTACAATTCCGTTACTAACATCTTTAGTAACGGAATTTCTTATTTTAGTGACGGAAAAATTTCGTTGCTAAATAAACTTTTTTTTGTAGTGAATGAAGACTATTCAAGTAGACTTTCTTACTCTATAAAATATGTGTGCATGACTTTAGGATGAAATTAGTTGTTTTCAAACTACTGTCTTGCCATAAATGTTTCGATTTATGTATGATGTCTATCTGTTTAATTATAATCGAAAACGGGTCCCAATAGATTAGATATCTTACTCGGACTAGTGTACACAACGGACCGTGAGTCATCTTAGCGGGTTGGCCGGTCCAGTGTCCATGTGAGGTGGCCACCTCCCCGGCACATAGAACTTCAGATATGGTTGATTACAAAAGAATTTAGACTGCAGTCGAACCTAGAATTTTCACGAGAAATGATTTTGGTGAACATAGGTGCTTTAGAGACAAAAATCCATATGTTTCACTTATAATGGCTTGACAGTTATAATTGTACGAGTGCGATTTCGGCACGTGTCTACTGAGTACTTTTGTACTCAGCCCTGCATGTATTTCTAAACGTGCAGGTTAAGGGACGGTGAAAGATAGGGTGCTATGTCATGCTTTTGTCGGTCTCTTAGCAGTTGACTCTTGGGGGTTTTACATGTCCTCATATATGTAGAACTTTCATCGATCTAAATAGTTTTCCGCTGCTAGTTGAGATTTTTGTGTAATAGACTCAAGACTTCAGTCTTCTTAATATTCGTGGTTATGTATGAGCTTAAGACTCAAGTTATTCCTATGTTGATTTCGTTCAATGAATTATCCAGTTAAGCAATGTAAATGTTGTTCAATTCACCTTGATTCCATTCCCCCATTCTATTCCCACTTCTTAAATCCCTCCCTTAGTCACGGTTTCCCGGCTTCTGCTACCCTTAGTAGAGTGCGGTCGTGACACAATTTGAATGCAATATGATTAATCCATAAATCAAGTGAGTTGATCCTATTACTTGAATGAAAAAAAAAATACTTGTGAAATATGTTGATTGTTTTTTGATAAATTGTACTACCCTTCGTCCCATTTGTCCGATTAGGCTTGACACAATTTTTTTTATTGAGACGTCCCATTAAGGACACATTCCAAAAATAATACTCCCTCCGTCCATCAATATTTTTCACATTTTGCCCCGGCACGAGTTTTAATAAAATGGGTTGATTTGGGTTGGTAAAAGCTAAAGTGAGGGTAATGTGTAGTGAATGGAGAATGAGACCCACAAAAAGTTAGATGATGTGTAATGTATTGTGAGTGGATAATAGGATTCACATTAAAATGTAGTGAGTAGAGAATGGGTTGCCAAAAATAGAAAGAAAAGTGAGAAGACGGACTAAAATTGCAAAGTAAGAAGAAACTTAGTGGACGAAGAAAGTAAAAGTTATCTCTTTTAAAAGGTGTTGACCCTACCACTTTTATCACTCTTACTCTACTTTATACACTTTCCTTAATAATCATGCCAAAAAATTTTATGTCATCTTTATTGGAATAGAGAGAGTATTTTTGTCGACCATTTAATTAATGGATTGATAAAAATAATCGTGGCATGCATGTTAATTTGATTTCTGACCCTATGCTAATTTTCTCAATATGTTATATTGTGCGTGTTTATTTCTAAAATTATAATAGAATTATAAAAATATTTACTTAAATATTTTCATAATTAGCACGATTTGACCTTGTAAGTACAATTTAAAAATCAAAAGTTAAAGGATTAAGTTTGTAAATTTTAAAGGTGTAATAGATGGACATGTATGGATATCAACATTCGTTCACTATAAAAGGGAAGAAGATATGCAGAAATAAAAGGGTGTTCTTGGTACGATAAAATCCGAATTTATGAGGTTTGACAGTTTAAAATGTATGGTTATTTATGAAATTTGACGGTTTAAAATGTATTATTTGATTTATTTTTTATGACATTATGATTTAGGATTTCAATTTGATTTTAAAAAAATCAAAACACTAACCAAAAAATCATAATATAATTATTGTATTTATTAATATATCATAATATAAAGATAATCTAAAATATGCTATCATACTAAAAAAATATAAAATATATCATTATGGAATGAAGGGATCGTGCTCAAGTTATGGAGGTGTTGGCAGATGGTTCTCTTATCATTATTGATTAAACTTGAGCACGATCCCTTCATTCTAGGAAAACCTTTTTCATTCACTTGCATCCTATCTGTCATTATGGAATCTTCTGTTATTAGGGTATGTGAAGAATTCTCCATCCAAGGATACAGAGAGTGGAGTTTCAGAATCAAGATGTGTCTAAAAACTTATCATTGTCTTATGTGGAAAGTAATAGAGGAAGGACCATTAGTGATTCAAGAAGAAAAGACTCGCATTACAGAAATGGGAGCAGTCAAAGGGATCGTGCTCAAGGATCCTAGAGCATACACATGAGAAGATAGAAAAGTCTAAGAGAACCATCTGCCAACACCTCCATTCTTCATCTTCTCGCATTGAGCATCGGAGGTTAGCTGGATACTCTCATAGATCCCGTCCCTTACTCTGGCGTAATTCAGATCATGATTATCAATATTGTAGCCCTTGATTTTGGCCACTTGATTGATATAATTGAGAATATATGTCTTATCTGGTATGTTGCTTCCTGGGATAGTTGGGCAGACCATGTACTCCCGCTCGGGTGCCTTGATTTGAATTTTAGCATCCTTGGCTGCCAACCTAATCCTCTTAATCAAATCCTTCTCTGTGAAGTTTTCCATGTATCGGTTGAAGTCTTCATCTGGTGTGGATTTTGAATAGATAGGTTCCTTTAGAAAATATCTATTCATAATGAATCTCTGCTTAATAAGCTTCCAATCCTTCTGGTCTCCCTCTGGCACCCAGTTATCCTTGGGTGTCTTCTTTTGTAGCGAGAGACTCCATGTAGTAAAAGGCTTCTTCTTCTTTTTCCTTTATTGGGTGGTGGATTGTGAGGATTACTGTTGTGAACGTTTTGATGCAGATTAAGAAGGAGGTGTCTGGAATGACTTCTCTCTGGCATCTTGAGCTGCCAGCTTCCTTTCTCGTTCTGCCTGTTCTTTGTAAAATTGTGCCCGAAATATAGGGTCACAAGCTTGTTCACTGCTCACTCCAAATAGGAGCAGCTCAACAATTTGGGCTCCCTCGTCGATGGGTTTCTTGCCCTTGTCTCGTACTTTTTGTTGTTGGGGCTGTTGTTGGCTTTGTTCTGGTTCAACCGTAGGATCTTCCCTAGGTGGTGTTGTGGGCCTCTCCTTGGTTAGTTGAGCAGGTGCAGATTCTTCTAGTGGACCTTGATTTGGTTCACCTCTATCTGTTGTATCATTTCCTTTACTTTTGCCATCTCCATCTTTGCACTTCGATATTTCCCCCTTTCCGACATCATCAAAAATAGATTTGATGAGTGTACGAAGGGAGGCAATCTCTGCCTTCATCTCCTCCATCTTGTGTTCAACATCCTCCTTGAAGCCTAGCAGCAAGTTAACCGTCTGATCCGTGGCATCGAGTTTCTTCCCGAGATGGCTATTCATTGTGGAGACAGTAGCATCATAGGTGTGCTGGAGGTCTTCCACCTTACTTAATCTCATGTTCTAGTTCTCATACTCTGTAGGGTTTAGGTAGAGTAGAGCATCCAACACATTGACTTGATTGGCTATCATTAGGTCCACAAACTTCTCATTCTCTAAGGCAGTAAGTTGGGCAGGTATAGTCATGGCGGTGGCCTCCTTTACGTCAATAGTTTGACTCTTCACAGCTGCATCAATGTGCTCTTTCTCTTTGGTGAACATGTCTGTGACCAGAGTTTTAACATTTTGGGTTTGTTTTTCAATGGACTCTACCTTTAGATCAAACTTCTCCCATGCTGCTTCAGCTGCCTCTCGATCATCGTCCATTTTCTTGTTGAGCTCTTTGTTGAAATTCCACAATTTTCGGCGTAGATCTTTTTCCATATCATTGACGTAATCTTTCTGGTGTTGATTGAAATCAACAAGGATTTGAGTGGCCTTCTCTTGTATGACATTTCATGTATTAGTCATGTGATCTTCAACTCTGAGAGTGATCAAGTTGTCGATCTGGTAGTTGTTGAAAGTCTTGGTCTCTCTCTCCAATATTTCCTCCATTTGATAGAATCTGATGTCCTTCTTCAGCTTCAGGGCAACTCCACGAGTGTAAATCTCGTTTGTGGGTTCCCCTGCGATGGATTGACCTACTGGTTCATCATCAGTAGAGGCTAGATGGATGATGGGAGTTTTCTTCTTCTTATTGGGTTTCGCTCCTTCTTGAGTGGGTTGTGCGGTGGCTGCTTCCTCTGGATGACTTGCTACTCCAGATGTGGTGGGCTTCTCAATCTAGTCACCTCCTTTGGATCAACCTCATCATCTGATCCTTTGACACTTAATTAAAAATCCATTCTATCAACATAGAAGGATTTGAGGTCAATCTGTAGTAATCTGGCTTCATGCTTCATCATGGCGAGTATGAGCTAGTGGTACTCTGTTCTGACTTCACTAACAGAGGTTTCTTACAGTAGACTCAGCACTGTGGCTTCCTCTTTCTTTAATTCCTCCATCGATTTGGTTTGAAGGAGAGCATCAAATATGTAATATTTGTTGTCCTTAACCAGCAAGTAAAATTTGACTCTCTGTGCTGCACCAAGGCTTTCAGGCAGTAGAGGAATGCCTGGGAAGTCTTTGCGCACAGAGTGATCAGCTTCATTCTCTAGCAGTTGAATGACAACAACAGCTTGCTTTCTCTTCTCTTCCTCCTCATCAATCTCCTCATCCCCTTCTTCATCCTCCTCACTGATTCTTTGCATACGGTCTGAGGGAGTAGCAGTTCGAGCTGGAGAGAAGTTTTTTCCTTGATTGGGATCAAAGCTTGACTTTGGTTCCACAAATTGTGGTTCCTCTAGTGGGGGAGGAATGGAGCTTTCTGGCTAATGAGCTGCCTCTGCTTCTTGTGATATGGCTTGTTTTGGCTGGTGTGTAGCAGTTTCTGGTTGTGCCTCTTCAGTGGGTGGTGGTGACTCATTTACTTTCCCCAACCTTCTTCTTCTTTGCTTGGGTTGATGAGTTGTAGTAGATGTGTCAGTATCAATAGAGCTTGCCCTTTTGGCAGGTGGTTTGCGCTGGGCTTTTTCTTTCTGCACCTTCTCCTTTGGTGCCTTCTCTTTCTTCTCTGTCCCTCTGGTAGGTGGTATCCAGATAGGATTTGAACTACCCATCTCCAGGAGGGCAGCATGGTGTACTTCATCAGTGACCTTGTTTAACAAGGCTGGGGTGATTCCCAAAGACATCTCGATCTGATGTTGATCCTTAGGAATGGTGAACCTGGGGTTGAACTCCACAACATGTTCCTATATCTATTATTTGAAAAACTTTTCTACCATAAAGCTGATCTTTGTGGAATGCCTCAGATTCCTTCTCACCTCCACAAATACAGTATGACCTTTACTGTCCTTGATCCCTTTCACGAGCCTTACTTCCTTTGCCAATAGGTCAAAAAGGATTCTCCTCCAGTTGACTCTCAAGTTCAAGACTACCGCAGTCATGATTCTGAATTTCTCAGGGGTTATCTGATCATATGACGTGCTGTGAGTCATAAAAATACGTTGAACAAACTCAAAAACCAGCTTGTAGCCTGGTTGGAGTAGTGCCCTCTGAAATATTTTCCCCGTGTAGGCGATGGGAATAACCATCACTTTCTCCACTGCTTCTTGAAGTTGTTCTGTGGTTATCTCATCCAATGTCATTCCTTCATCCTTGAGGCGGTATGCCTGGTTGATCATGGCGATGACATCGTAAGTAGTCTTACTGGTCCTGTCACCAATGGGCATGAGCACATTTGCCTCCTGGCCATCTTTCTCATCATTCCACGTGAGATAGAAGGTAGCAGCTTGTTTGGCCAAATACATATTTGGATGAGATGTGACTATGTTATGAAATCCTACAAAGCATAAGAATACAATAGTGAATACCATAGGATCACTGGTAATATTATCAGCCAATATTACATAGCATGAATATACAAGAGAATATGCAATACATATATTAGGAATAGTGATTCAGAAATCAGAATATATCAATACAAAATCAAACATGTTTCCAGAATCCAAACCTCATAGTAAAATACTTATAAGAACATATACAACAGTGTAAAACCTTTGCATCGCTTAACAATAGCGAAGATTTCTTCCAGTTTACGAAAGTCGTGGGTTTCATAGACAGCATATGGTTCAGGAGAAAGAAATTTCTGAACCGCGGCAACGTGTTGCAAAAACCTAGATGATTGAGGTGCCATTTTCAAAGAAGTTGAGGTTTTGAAAAAACTTCAAAAACAGTTGAGAAAACAGAGAATGCTTAAGTGCTTAAAGAAGAGTAGTGCGCAGTGAGTTGAAAGTGTAAGGTGAATAGTCAAATGCACGTACGATACATATATATAGAAAAGAATTCAAAGACTAAGATGAAAACGATAAGAATTTTAAGGTTTGGATGAAAGTCTCCCTTTTCAGATTTTCCAGCTTCAACTTTTATTTTGCCGCCTCTCTTCGCGTCAGATGTACGCGCTGGATCCTAGGGTTATAGGATGGAGTGTGTAAATATTTCTAACCACTGCAACTTTCCTATTCCTCGTATGGCAAGGATATTCCTCGATCACAGTTTCCAAAACTGTACTAATCATCATGTTGGTCCCGAAAGAGCTAGATTGGTGTATGGGGGGGGGGGGGGAATACACCAATTCAAAACTTTTTAGGTTTTCTTGTTCAATATTTAAGTATAAGGCTTTAGCTCTCTTAATAACTTAAGATAGCTTGAGTTGTAAGATAAATCTTCTTATTAGGAAGATTAAGTCTCACTCAAATAATACCTTATATGTGAGTAACAATAATCAAGAGACACAAACACAGATTTAAACTTGATTAAGGTTGTGTGCGGAAGTTGGTGGTTAATGCTCTTTTTTTTTTTCTTTAAGATGAAAACGTTTTCTTTCTTGAAGTAGTTAAGAACCTAGATTTATATGTATGAGTATGAAGAAGATGATGGAGTAGAAAAATAGAAAGTAAAGAACACAAGAGTTAACGTGGTTCGGGATAAACCTCCCTACGTCCACGACTCGATCAAAACTAGATCGAAATCAACTAAAGTCTCCTTTCTTTTTACTCGTTGAGTACGAGCCACAAGCTTTATCACAACTAGATAAATACTTGTGAATACACTTCTTCTTCCTAAGATCGAAAACTACAATCTAGGAATAAAACAGGATCAAAACTAGATCCTAACTTTGGGTTTTGAAACAAACAAATTTCCAGAAAACAATAACTTCAAAAACTGTAAACACTCAAGAGAATTCTTGGTTTTGGAGGAGTGCTTTGAACGTTGATAGCTTGAAGTATTTTGAGCAGAGTAATGGCAATTTTCGCTTGAATTCTCGTACTCATTTCTGGAGATGAAGGTGGTATTTATAGCCTCTTGGAAGAAACTATCCGTTGGGGAAGATGACCTTCTTTTTCAATGCATTAATGGCTGCATTAAATGCATGGCAGGGTTGTTGAGTCACGCGCTGCCAAATGCGAGTTGTTACCACCTTTCATGGGATTTCCCAATGTATTGCCATACTGGGAATGATTCACCGTACTGAAATTTTGATATTCTTGTACTTCATTCCTTAAAGCATGCTGTTGATGTGACAATACAAGGAGTGGTTGACTTGTGACAAATTTAGGTATGTCGGCAGTCCACCGTAGTTACCGTGAGGAGCAGCTTGATTTTAATGTCATAGCAGCTCGCTGACTTTTGTGTTGAAGCTTCATCTCATTCTTCTTTGACTTGAAGCAACCAGATTGTTTTCTAGAATCAGACGATCTGCTATATGAATGCTGAGATGATAAGATCGTTTTTTCATATAAACGATCTGTTGCTAAATATACCAGTTGGTTGTACTTCTTTTGAACGCACTGCTTCATCTTCTAGAAATGTCTGAGAACGATCTTGTTGTTGAAATGTAGCAGCGGGCTGTTCCTTCTTTCACAACGAGCTGCTAAATAACTTGTAGAATGTAACAAGCTTATTTGAGAAATCAAGCTCTAAACTAAAGAATCAGATCGTTATAAGTAAGCTTAAAACTTCAAGCTACTTTTACAATTGTGATCTGTTAAAATACAATAGAAGTAAAACTAAGGCAAGCAAGGTGGTATGACAGCTCGCTGTAATTTATGAGAAGCAGATTGTTAATTACTTTAAAAACGATCTGCTCTCTATTTAACGAGCTGACTTACATGAGGGAGTAAACACTTGCAAAAATAACTATCATTGTGTCCAGGATATCTAACATAAGAATAAGACAGATC
>JAPKLX010000002.1:82694-138103 GCA_026898415.1 Leonotis leonurus | reverse complement strand
AACTAGAGTGATACTTATGCACGAAGTAAGGGTCGTGTCCCTTTACAACAGATTACCTCTACGTTACCACTAGAAAACTACTAGCTAGCAGGGTGATCTCCTTTCTCTCGATAAGACAGACTTGAATCGAGGTGTTTGGTGTGATGTAGAATCACAGAGTGTTGAAGCTCTAAGTCTGGATAGCAGATTGATTGTTTGAAAGTATGACAACAGTATAGCTCGCGTGTGTTCTCTCTACTTCTCCAGATCTCTAACTTCAACTATATAGGCTTTGAATTTGAAATTCTAGCCGTTGTTGATTGGCGTGAGATAGATGGTATATTGCCAATCAATGGTTTCCATCATATCTATTCTTGCCATATAGGAAAGGTTGACTCAATCTTTGAGTTATGGAAAGCAGATTGTTAACGGTCTCTTTCCTTCTATGTGTTAGCCGAAGATCTTCTTTCCAATCCCAGTTGGATGGACTTTTAATCTTGACGTGGCAAGAGCATATGATGTGTAGGATGATGACAACTGGTGGATTGATGACTCAATCGTTCTGGTTCCTCGCTGAAGGCATCGATCTAGTCATCGGTCTGGTCGCTGTCTGTTACAGCAGATTGATTCCTTTTGGCGTGAAATCTTGACCTTCATCCTATACTAAATTGAGATTGACTTCTATAGGGATATTTCCTTTACATTTCAAGTCATCTCTTAATCTGTTCCATAACAGAGTATACTTTATATCTAGTGATTTGTTTAACACGTAGAACAGTTTAAATTCTAAGATGACTAAGTGTGTTTCGAAAGACCAGCAAGAATGTTGATAATGTCTCATATCACGCTCTGGGTGCTTGCTTCAATCCATAAACAGCTTTGGCTAATCTATACACTTTCTGATCTGGATTGCCTTCTTCAAAACCAGGTGGCTGTTCAACATACACTTCTTCTTCAAGTATACCATTTAAAAATGCACTCTTGACATCCATCTGATACGCCTTGAATCTCTTGTAAGCTGCGTATGCTAGGAACAGTCTGATGGCTTCCAATCTGACAACTGGTGCGAATGTTTCATCAAAATCAATGTCTTCTTGTTGATTGTATCCTTTTTCAACTAATCTGGCTTTGTTTATGACAACTTCACCTTTCTCATCTCGTTTGTTCTTGAAAACCCATTTAACACCTATCACTCCCTGGTGTCTTGGTCTGTCTACAAGGTACCATACTTGGTTTCTTTTAAATTCATTGAGTTCTTCTTGCATAGCAATAACCAAGTCTGCATCTTGTCGTGCTTCTTCATAAGCATCTGATGGTTCAACACGAGATAAGTAGCAACTTAGGAGTGCACTCTCTCCATGCATTTTTCTGGTCTTCACAGGATCTGATGTGTTCCCAACAATCTAATCTGAAGGATGATGTTCTTGTATCCATCTCCTTCTACTGGACATCTCTTCTTCTGATATCTCAGGTTCAGGTTCTTCTGTTGGTTCCTCAAATTCAGGGTGTGCTGTTGAAGTTCTTGGAAAGGATTTTCTTCTTCTGGTTCCTCGATCTCAACACTTTGATTGTTGTTCCAACTATTAGTGTTTCTTAAGTCATCATGTTGACTTTGAGAAGGTTCAAAATTATCTGCTTCTACTGGTTCACTATCATCTGGGGTTGATTTGGTTTGGTTCAGATCAATGTGAGTTGTTCCCCCTTGCTTTGTACTGGTCTCAGCTATAGGTTGAACATCAATCTCATCCCCTTCTGTTGAATTCCATATTAAGATATCTTCAAGTAGTATCCCTCCTGATTTTGTACTATTGTTCTGTTTGTGAACCCGTTTGTCATCTGTATCCTTGTATTCAAGAATGGCTTCATCAAATACAAAATGAGGTGTTACCTCCACAACAATAGTCTTCTTATTGTAAATCTTATAAGCTTTACTAACATCAGAATATCCAAGAAATATTCCAGGGTCAGCTTTGCTATCAAAGGTTTTCAATTGAGATTTCTAATTCTTATGAATGTAACACATACAACCAAAGGTACGAAAATATTGTATCCTGGGCTTTCTGCTGTTCCAGATCTCGTATGGTGTTTTCCCATGTCTGAAAGTTATCACCGATATGTTATGTGTATAACAAGCAGTGTAGATGGCTTCAGCCCAACACTTCTTTGGTAATCTGGTTGCATTTATCATTGTACGGGTAGCTTCTTTTAACGATCTGTTTCGTCTCTCAACTACTCCATTCTGTTGAGGTGTTCTTGCAACAGATGTTTGGTGAGTAATACCCATCTGGTTGCAATATTTCTCAATCTTCTGGTTTAGAAACTCTGTTCCGTGATCTGTCCTGATTGATACAACAGAGGTTTCCTTTTGCTTGGTAATCTTGTTGAGGAAATTTGGCAGTTTCTCTAATGTTTCCTTCTTCTTGAACAGAAATATGACCCATGTGAATCTTGAGTAATCATCGATAATAACTAGAGTGTACTTTCTTCCATTTATACTTGATGGCTTAACAGGGCCAAATAAGTCTAAATGTTGTAACTCTAAAACTCTGGAAGATGAATGAGCTGCTTTGCTAGACAATGATGATTTGGTCTGCTTCTCAGCTTGGCATGCCTCACAAATATGATCTTTGTCGTACAATTGATCTGGTAATCCTTCGACTAGCTTATCTCTTGCAATCTTGTTGATTGACTTGATATTGAGATGACTTAGTCGTTTGTGCCACAACCAACTTGTTTATGAGATTGTCTTGGTGATTAGACATGTCTCGATCTGGTTAGTCCACTGTATAACATACAATCTGTCATGCAGCTTCCTTGTAAGAAGAGTTTCATCTCCTTCCTTTTTTTTCACAAAACAGTTATTAGCATAAAAATCGATCTGATTTCCATTAGCACAGAATTGCCTAACTGAAAACAGATTATGACTAAGACCCTCAACATAAGATACATTGATGATTGTGGTCTTGCCAATCTTAATATTACCATATCCTCTGGTGTACCCTTTTGAGTTACATCCAAAGGTTACCTATGGTCCTTCTCTTTCTACATAATATGATAGAGAGTTCTTGTCACATGTCATGTGTTTTGAACAGCCACTATCGATAATTCAGATTGTTCCCTTTGCTGCCTTACTTCTTGCAGTTCTTTGATCCTGAAATTTTGAAGATTTATCTACCCTTTCAACAAGTGGGTGCATGGTTAGTAGCAAATGTTCCTTTAGGAACTCAAATTAACTTAGTGTTAGGAACACATATGTAACATGTAATCTTTCTTCCAGCATCATCTGTTCTTGATATAGCTTTGTAGACAGATGGATGGTTTCTCTCAATGTTATCCCAATTGATCTTCTTCTTATTGGTAGATGACGTTTTGGTAGTTGTCTTCTGCTTCTGATATTTATCTGTCTTGACATAGTGAGCAGGTTGACCCTTCTTCTGATAGTACTTTTTGTCTCCTGCTTCCTTCATCATCATCTTCTGGGGTTGATTCTTCTTATTCTTTAGATCTTTGACTTGATCTGGTATGTTCTTCCTTTCAACTACGAATTTGGTTTCACTAGATTTTCCAGTTGTTCCTCTTCTTTGCATGTCAATGATCGTACCAGCTCATTCTTGGCTTTTGTTGATCTTGCTCATGTTTTCCATGGTCTTCTTCAATTTTTCTTCAACTACATCCTTTCTGTTGATCACGCCATTCACTTTAAAATTGAGTGAATATATCTCTGCATCTTTCGTCTTGATCTATTCTCCAAGACCACTGATTTGAGTAGAGAACTTGGTGTTTGCTTCACTCAAGAATTTCACTGTTTCATTCAGCTTGTCATTCTCTTTTATGACTTCAGAGAATAACTCCTTTATGCTTGTGTAGCTCTTGAACATCTCATTGATTTCATCCCATGAGACTTCTGGTTCATCTTCATTTCCTGAATCATAGACATGTTTATTTGAAGACATAGAGACATGAGAATTTACCTCGATCTGCTCGAGTCCATTTTGTAATCCCATGTAGCATTCATCCCAATCTTCTTTTGAGTCTTGTGCATAGAATGCCTCATCATTTTCTGAAGAGCTATCAGATAGATGACTTGAGCTGCTAGAGTCTTCTTCAGCCAGCATATCCTTGCGTTGAACTTTAAGCTTTCGATCTCTCTTGGCTCTTAGTTCTTCTCTTCGAATTTTAGATAAATCAGGACAATCTATCTTGAAATGACATGTTCTACCACAACCATAACATGTATAATCAGTAGTGTTAAGAGTTTTACCATTACTCTTTGTATCTCCTTTGCTATCAAATCGTTCTGGTTCTCTGTGCTTCTGATATCTACCTTTGTTATCTTTGTAGAATCTGTGATATTTTCTCGATCTGACTTCCATTTTGTCCATTCTCTTAGCAATCATTGTAAACTCATTGAGCAGTTTATCATAACCTCCTTCTTTTGATGCAACAGGTAAAATTGGTTCATCTGCTACGCACTTCTCTTTGAAGGCTATTTATTTTTCTTTCTTCAAATTGCTTTCATTCTTCTTGCTTAAAGAGTGATCTGGTCCATGAATCCTTCTGATGTCAAATTCGTGTACAACTACATGGTCAAATAGCGCTTCAACAGAAAGATCGTTGAAATAAGCACGTAGTGGTTGCATTTCGGAATAGATCTCCCAACTTGGTGGCAATGCTATGAGAATTTTAAGATTCTTCTCTCTCTGTGTACTTGTTCTTGTTGAAAGCAGAGACCTCAAGTAACACCTCGATGAATCTATTCTTCATTTGCTCAATGGTTTCACCAGGCTTCATCTTGATTTCATCGAACTTGTTGCACGCCAGGGACAGCTGAGTTCTGAAAGTGATTCCCACATTTCTTTGGTTGTATCCAGATCTTGGATCTTGGCCAGATGAACTCCTTTAACAGTACTGGAGATAATTCCTTTGGTAAAGTCATCTAGATTTGCTTCACGCCGTTCTTCTCATGTGTATGCTCTAGGATCCTTGAGCACAATCCCTTTGACTGCTCCCATTTCTGTAATGCGAGTCTTTTCTTCTTGAATCACTAATGGTCCTTTCTCTATCACTTTCCACATCAGACAGTGATGAGTTTTTAGACACATCTTGCTTCTGAAACTCCATTCTCTGTATCCTTGGATGGAGAATTCTTCACATACCCTAATAACAGAAGATTCCATAATGACAGATAGGATGCAAGTGAATGAAAAAGGTTTTCCTAGATCTATTCAAGCTGAACATGCAGGTTTCAACCTTGTGAAATAGAAACAATGGTCCTATGAACCACGGCTCTGATACCACTTGTTGGTCCCGAAAGAGTAAGGTTTGGGGTATTGGGGGGGGGGGGGGGAAATACACCAAATGCAAAATTTTCAGTTTACTTGACTAATTACTTAGAGAGTTTAAGCTTTCTGAATGAAGATTGTTTAACTTTAACAAACCAGATCGATCTTGATTTTTCCAAATAGACTCTCTTGTGAATAACACTTAGCAGATATCAAGAGTAATCTTGATCTCTAAAAGAGCGTTGTGCGCGGAAAATGGTGGACTTAGTCTGTGCTCTTGATAAGAAAACCTTCACAGAACTTAACCGAATATTTAGCAGATAGATTAAGAAATGTAGTTTGAATGATTGTGCTGGTTAGAAGATAAACAACTGAAATTTAAAAACAAAATGTAAATAACACAGTTGATTTTACGAGGTTCGGGAAACCCCCTACGTCCATGGTCTAATCCAAACTGGATTAGATATTCACTACTAGGATACTCTTTTCTTTATATTCACTAAGAACGAGCCACAAGTTTCAAGCACAATCTGGTTGAAACTTATGCATGAATAAGGGTGGTCTCCCTTTACAACTTACAAAAAAACTATTGTAACTGGATCTCTTCACGTCAATCCACTAGAAAACTACTAGCTAGTGAAGTTATCCTTCCTTCTCCTCGATAAGACAGACTTGAATCGAGTTGGTGTGATTTCGATCACGAACAACTTTGAACACGATCTGGTGTGTAGAAATATTCTCAAGTGAAAGCTTTGTTGAGTTGATTTCTGAGCAAAGTAATAACTTGTTGATGGTAGATGATAGTATCCGTACTCTTCCAGTCTTGGTTCCAAGCTTTTATCGGTGTAGAATTTAAAATTCTAACCGTTAGGCTTGATTGGTTTGAAATAAAAGTGATTACCAATCAAGAAATATGAATCCCTGATTTATCTCTTCTTGCCTTTGGAATGTTTGACCGAATCATCAGTAAATATTGAAAGCAGATCATTGATAGATGCTTCTTTCCTTCTTCACTTTGTTGATTGATTCTCCTTCCAAATTTGATCTCTAATAGATATCTTTCCATTTTCGTGAGATCTGCTGATGTGGCAAGTAGTTTTGGATTCATCTAAGTGCATCTGGACATAATGTCAGATGACTAAAGTTGATCTAGTTCCATCTGGTTCACTTTAGATAACGATCTGGTAAGAACAAATTGATGATGATCTGGTGAACTATCAATCTGTTCCACAGAGAAATGCTCCAATGCATGGCAGAAAACTTTGTGAATAATTCTTTGACTTAATCAGATCGAGTAGCCATATGTGAGATCATCTGCTTGCTTAATCTGTTGTTGATCTGGTCCACGAGCAAGTAAAAATGACAGAATAACTTCTATAGGATTTTAATTCCTTACATTTTAAGTTATTCTCTAAGATCATGTTCTCTATCGGATTCACTTTATACATTAGTAATCTGGTACAGTTTAGAACAGATTAAGACCTAACAAGTAGAATAAAATCTAAGTGTGTTTCGAAAGAACATCATCAAAACTAAATATTGTGGGGTTCCTAACAAATTTGTAGAGTGGGAGGATGAATTTGGTGAATTTCGGGGTTAGGGTTCGGTGGGGGAGAAAGGGAGAAGAAAGAAGAAGGTGAAAGTGAAAGAAAAAGGGGGAGAAAGGGTTTAAATGTTGTGTTTTAGGAAAAGCCAGTGGCCGTTGGGTTCCCAGCTGTCGCTGACTCCATGTCTCTGAAGATCTCGCGAAGGTTGGGCCAGCGACCGCTGGGACCCCGTGTCTCTGAATTTCCCTGCAGGTTTGAGCCAACGGCCGCTGGGTTCCTAGCGGTCGCTGCCTATGGCTTTCTGCGTTTCTTTCTCTTCTTTTTCTCACACCCTTTTAGACTTCCTTCTTCTCGGACCATACCTACCACATAAGATACTCGAATTAGACTCTCTCTCGACATGCTAAAGACAAAATAACAAACCTAAAATCAACAAAAGCAAAAATTAAAAAGTTAAACGTGGGTTGCCTCCCACGAAACGCTTATATTATGTCATGAGCTCGACACCTTTCAACTTCCTTCAATGACTTGCATCATCGAGAACTAGAGCCTCGTTCCTCTCTTTTGTACTTCTCCCTCCAGATACTTCTTCACTCTCTGTCCATTAATCTCAAACTTCTCTTTAGTTCTCAAGTTAAAAAGCTCAACTACACCGTATGGATACACCTCTGTAATCTCGAATGGGCCACTCCAACGGGATTTAAGTTTTCCCAGGATGAGTTGGAGTTGGGAGTTGAATGTTCCAACTTATTTTAATTGTCAGTACGTGGCATTGTTTAGACCAGACCCACTGTCCGATAAAGGGACTCAGTATCGGGCACGAGGAATATTTCCAGCCGATATACTTCCAATTTATTATATTAAATTGCTCGTAAGAGTACGAGTTCGTTATAGATTAATAAGTTGACCTAAGTCGTATTCTCAAGGAAGGCTAAGTAGGGCTCTATCTATGTTGCAGAATAGAAAGCAATTAAAAAGAAGGGGTTTTGGATTTCTAATCTAATGAATCTATCTAGGCAAAAATTAATAAAGCAATTAAATCATAAATCTAAGAACGCAGAATTAAAGAAACTGAATTTAAACATTCCTTAATTTGATTAATTAATATGATCGAAAGATTCATATTACTAAGTTGAGATTTAAACAATAACGAAGCAGAAAGGAAATAAATCATAAACCAAGAAAGAAAGCAATAAAAGGACTCACTGATAAAAAGGAAAAATATTGAATTAATAATCATCGGGTTTGAATCACGAATGAATCCACAACTGAATTGAAGAACGAACAGGAAATAAAATCTAGACTAAAAGATGTTTTCTCTCGTGGTCTAAACCCTAAACTAGAATTAAAAAATGTGAAAAAGGAGAGTCTGAAGAATCACGCGTGGTGTTTAAATAGACGTGGAGGATTGCGCCAGGGTAGCGCTCGCTAGGGGCCAGCGAGCGCTACCTTGGCTCGTTGGGTGAAGCACCGCTGTAGTGGGGTAGCGAGCACTGGGGGGTAGCGCTCGCTACCTCACTGTTCTGTCTCCTCTTCTTTGCAAGGGCTAGCGGGCGCTGGGGGGCTAGCGCTCGCTAGCCCCAAGTTCTGACTTGGATAGTGCGCAGGCCCTAGCGACCGCTAGCCCCACGTTCTGTCTTCTCCACCCTTTTCTTCACCTTTTCACCTCTTTTTCGCCTCGTTTCTCTTTTCGAACGTTGTTCCACTTCATGTGTCGATCTTTACCTGAGATGTAACATAAAGAATACAAAAGCATCATATCGAACGACAACAAGTGGTACTATAGACTAAATTACGAGAGAAACGAGACCGAAATATAGATAAAACATTGAACAAAAGGACTTTCATTCCCGGCTCAAAATTCTTTCTCAAGATCTTTCGATCGTGGAGCTTCTTGACCCTATCCTTGTAAATATGGGAGTTCTCAAAAGCTTCATCCCTTAGCTCCTCAAGTTCGGACATTTGCAAGAAGCGTTCTTCACCTGCACGGAGCATCTCCATGTTTGTCTCCTTGATGGCCCACATGGCCTTGTGCTCAACTTCAACGGGAAGATGACATGCTTTACCATACACCAACCTATAAGGACTCATACCAAGAACCATTTTAAAAGCGGTTCAGTATGCCCATAAAGCATCTCCCAACTTTGTAGCCCAATAATTTCTAGTTGGTTTCACTGTCTTCTCTAGAATGCTTTTCACTTGTTTATTGCTTGTCTCCGCTTGCCCAGATGTTTGAGGATGGTAAGGGGTTGCCACTTTGTGTCTAATGTCGTTCTTCCTCATGAGCTTCTCAAAGAGTTTGTTGCAGAAGTGCTTGCCTCTATCGCTAATAATTGCCTTTGGAAATCCAAATCGGTTAAGGATATGTTCCTGCACAAACTTCAAGACAACATTAGCATCACATGTCCTTGTGGGGATCGCCTCAACCCACTTAGACACGTAATCTATAGCAAGCAATATATACTCAAAGCCATGAGAATTAGCGAAGGGCCCCATGAAATCGATTCCCCAAACATCAAAAATCTCTACTACAAGACTATTGACTAAGGGCATCTCATTTCGTCAGCTAATATTCCCTACCCTCTGACATCTATCACACGAAGCATAGAATAAATACGCATCTTTAAACAAAGATGGCCAATACAAACCTAATTTAAGGACTTTGAAAGCGGTTTTACGACCTCCAAAATGTCCCCCACACTCTGCTTCATGGCAAAATGACAACACGCTTTGTTGCTCCTCTTCCGGAACGCATCTCCTAATCACCTCATCCTTTCCTAAACGGAAAAGGTAGGGATCCTCCCAATAGTAATACCAGCAAGATCGAAGAAATCTCACCTTCTCCTGCAAGGTTAGATCATCACGGAGTTTATCCGCGGTCAAATAATTCACAATATCGGTATACCATGGGAATGAAGACATGGAAAATACATGCTCATAAGGAAATTCATCAGAAACTTTATCATGCTTGAAAATAAACAATGAGTCCTTAATGTTTTCTAATCTCGAAAGATGATCAGCAACAGAGTTATCACTCCCTTTCATATCCTTAATTTCCAAATCAAATTCTTGAAGCAATAGAATCCACCTAATCAATATGGGCTTAGCTTGAGATTTAGTAAGCAAATACATAAGTGTTGTGTGGTCACTATGTACAATCACTTTCAATCCTATGATGTAGGATCTAAACTTATCCAAGGCAAATACTACTGCAAGCATCTCTTTTTCAGTAGTAGTGTAATTAACTTGTGCATCATTTAAGGTTAAACTAGCATAGTAAATTACACGTAGCATGTTTTCCACTTGTTGCCCTAGAACGACTCCTACAGCAAGGTCAGAAGCATCACACATTATCTCAAACAGTTTTGACCAATCAGGCGACACAATAATAGGAGCAGATATGAATTTTTCTTTAAAAGTATTGAAACCATGTTTGCACTCATCATCAAACACGAAAGGAACATCTTGAGCAAGTGAACGACACAAAGGTTGGCTTATCTTGAAAAAATCCTTAATAAACCTTCTATAGAAACCCGCATGCCCAAGAAAACTTCTTACCCCTTTTACATTCACATGTGGGGGTAATGTTTCAATCACATCAATCTTAGCCTTATCAACGACTATTCCTTTCCTAGAGACGACATGACCTAACAAAATGCCATTAGTAACCATAAAGTGACTCTTTTCCCAGCTAAGAGTAATGTTACTTTCAATGCATCTCTTTAACACAAGATCAATTTTCTTTAAGCAATCATGAAATGAATCACCAAAAACAGAGAAGTCATCCATAAACACTTTAATGAAATTACCAATCCTTATAGAGAAAATTGAAAGCATGCACCTTTGAAAAGTTTCCAGAGCATTACACAAGCCGAAGGGCATCCTCCTATAAGCATAGGTACCGAACGGGCTAGTGAAGGTTGTCTTTGGTTGATCCTCCGGAGCTATCGCCACCTGATAATAATCGGACAAACCATCAAGAAAACAATAGAATTCATGCCCAGCTAGTTTATCAAGCATTTGATCAATAAAGGGTAAGGGAAAATGATTCTTGCGGGTAGCCGCATTAAGTTTTCTGTAGTCGATGCAAATTCGCCAACCAGTAGTAAGCCTAGTTGAAACCATCTCTCCCTTCTCATTAGTTGTCACCGTGATTCCACCTTTCTTTGGGAAAACATGAACGGGGCTCACCCATTCACTCTCAGCCACCGGATAGATCAATCCTTCAGAAAGAAGCTTAAGGATTTCCTTCTTTACTACCTCCATCAGGTTAGGGTTCAATCTCCGTTGGCCATCTCTGAAGGGCTTTGCTCCCTCTTCAAGAACAATATTGTGCATACATGTTGATGGACTAATCCCTTTGATGTCCGAAAGACTCCAACCAAAAGCCTTCTTGTTCTCCTTCAAAACTTCCACAAGCTCATCTTCTTGCTCCTTAGTCAACTCAGTGAAAATAATCACTGGTTTAGCTTCTCCGTCCTCCAAAAAGACATACTTAAGGTGCTTAGGAAGCTCCTTAAGTTCTAATGGGCTGCTCAATGGCTCATTCACTTCTTCACCTTTTACGACCTCCATCACCCCCACACTTGATTCGAGGATTAGGTCCTCCTCTCGACTGTCTGCTATCTCATCATCATCAGAGTCCTTCAAAAACACCTTCTCGACCAAGATATCAATAACATCAATGAAATAACATGTATAAGATATACTTTGTATAGGATGAGGGGATATTTCCCTGATAGACAAGGAAATAGTTTCACCTAACACAGTCATTTGAAGCTTCCCATTTTTAACATCTATAAGTGTGTTAGTGGTTGCCATAAAAGGTCTTCCTAAAAGAACAGTGTGCTCATTTACAGACTCATGTACCTCACCAACATCAAGAACAACAAAATCAACAGGTATTATAAGATCTCCTACTCTAACTAGGATATCTTCTATGATTCCTTTTGGGTACCTAATTGATCTGTCTGCAAGCTGTAACGACATTCTAGTAGGTTTCAAATTACCTAATCCTAATCTTAAGAATATAGAATAAAGCATCAAATTTATACCAGCCCCTAAGTCTAACATGCTAGAAACAGACTTACCATTACCAAGTGATATTTTGATCACAAAACTATCTGGATCCGTCTGCTTTGGTGGAAGTTGATGCTTCAACACTGCACTTGCTACTTCTGAAACCATGATCTTCTCGTCGTCAACAAAATGCCTCGTCTTGGATGCAAGGTCTTTGAAGAACTTAACATATGCTCGAACATTACGGATCACATCTAGGAGAGGAAGGTTAACATTAACCTTAGAGAGCATCTTTTAGAAATCCAAGAACTACTGATCTTGCTTCTCATTCCTCAGTCGCCCCAGAAAAGGAATAGGACGTTTATAAGGATTAGTGGCCTTATGTAACTCTCTTTCTTTTCCTTTCTCTTCAGAAGGGGCTAGAATGGTGAGCTCCTCTTCAGGAGGAGTTACTGGAGTACTATATGCTTCCTTCTCATGTTCAAAATCATCATCCGGCATTTGCACCTTGTTATCTACAACTCTTCCACTCCTCAACACCGTCACTGGCTGAGCTTGCTTGGCTTGATTTGGAAGTTTGTCTTTTTTGTTAGTTTGGACAAGCTCCCCTACTGTTCCAGCTAGTTGCCCGACTTGAGTCTCAATCCTCTTCATAGAGGCCTCCACCATCTTAAACCTTTGATGAGTTGCTTGAATAAATTTGTTCAAGTTATCCTCCATCGATGATTTCTGAGGACCTTGAGGTGGAGCTTGGTGCGGGTGTGGCTGTGAGAAGTGTTGTTGTGGTTGTTGGAATTGCTGGAACCCTTGATGAGGTTGCATTTGCTGCCCTTTTGGTGCTTTCTGCCTCCACGAGAAGTTTGGATGATACCGATACCCTGGATTATAGGTATTAGAGTATGGATCGAACTTTGGGCGCTATTGGAAGTTTTGGAGAGCATTCACTTGCCCCTCCTGCTCCAAATGTGGTTCATATGCAACAGTGCAAACATTGGCCCCGTGGCCAAATTCTCCACAGATCCCACATGTTTCATTGCACACACTCCTTCTTGGTTGCTCATCCGCAGTTCGGATGGCTTGCACCTGCCTAGTGAGTTCCGCCAACTACCTCACCATATCGTTACTCGAAGATGCTTCATTAAACTTCTTCTTCGGACCTCTAGAGCTCCTTTACTGTGAGTTCATAACCATGTTCTCAAAGATTTCGGTCAACTCCTCAGCTATCCGGTTCCCAATATCACCTCCTGCAGCATTATCCACTATGTATTGAAAATTCTGGTGGAGGCTCTCGTAGAAAAACTGGTTAAGCAGCTCCGGAGATAGATTGTGATGAGGACACTGCATCTGTAGAGACTTGAATCTCTCCCAAGCCTCGTGAAGAGGCTCACCTTCTAATTGCATGAAAGTCACCAGTTGTGACCTCACCTCTTGCGTCTTCTGATTTGGGTCCCACTTCGACATGAAACGCTCGAAAACTTGATTCCAATTTTGAAATGAATCGGGAGCTAAAGACATAAACCATGTCTTAGCTCGGTCCTTTAGTGTGTACGGAAAATACTTCATCTTCAACTGATCCTCAGTCAAACCTCATAGGGGGAAGGTTTGAACGATGGCATAGAACTCCCGGATGAAGTTCAATGCATCCTCCGCCGGCATACCGTAGAAGGAAGGAAGCTAGTTGAAATGGATATTCTTGAGCTCGTAGTTCCGAGCTGCTTGTCCCAACACAATGGGTGATGCTGCTGCTCCTAAAACCAGTTGAGCAAGATCTCTCATCTGACGAGCCGCCATCACTGTATTTGAGCTAGTATCACTCCAATCGTTATTGGAATCCTGTAAAGGTGTGCTCTCTGAATGATCAGACTGGTATCCCAATTCCAAGACTTGACCATTTTCAACCTCTTCTTCCAGATTGATCATTTGCAATTCCTTCATGCGATGCACGTTAGCAAGCACGGGTGCCAATTCTCTATTTAGACTTCGGCGTCTGTGCATGCACAACCTAACACCAAAACAGAGAAGTCAAATGCAACTTGCGGTTGAAAACACTTAACAAGAAAAATAAACACAATCACGAAATAAAACAAACACAAATAGAAACAAGAACACAAAACGAATACAATACAAACAAACAAATAAAGACAAACAAACACAAAAGTACTAGCAAATAATATGCTTATAGCCTTCCCCAGCAACGGCGCCAAATTTTGTTTGACTAAAAACGTATCTTAAATTGATTAAATCAAATGCAATACGTGTTAGTCAACCCGAATGTCGTATCTCAAAGGAAGACTATGCAGGGCTTTAGTATGCAAGCACTTGAACGAAGTAAAAGTAGTTCCTAACACTCTAAATCGGATTGAAGAGATAATATTTATCTAAATAATGAAAAGAAAATAACAAGGTACACAAATGGATTAAGACTAAGGTAAAGATCATCTACAATCTATACTTAACGCTCGTTCAATCAACCTCGTGCTTTTAATAAGATTCTCCTAAGTTGATTAGCTAATCACTTGCGTGTTCTTAAAGTTAATCGGTGATTATCACTCACGTGCCCAAATCACACTTAAAAGAATATCAAATTCAAAACACAATTTCCTTTTTTATGATTCCGATTATAAGGTTTGGTTGTTTAATTTAGAAAAGAGATGTAGAGTAATTCATCAACTAGTTCTACATCTAGAGCATACATGTTGATCAAGCATATACACTCTTAAGCACATATTAAACAACCAATCAAAGATCGAATCAAGGCATCAAGTAATAGATTGAGATAATCAAACCCTAAAGAAGATCTAGCCAACCATAAGTGAAGAAGAGTCCATAGAAAGATAAAGGATAATAAACTTACTAAGAATCTTCACAAACTAAGTTGGAAAGTGCTCCAATCCACTTGAATTACCAAGATCTATCTACTAAAGAAAATAAAATGTGTTTCTAAGAGTTGAGTATTCGAGTACAAGTTCATGTTACTCTAAATGACTTCAAAAAGCAATTAAAATCACGTCTAGAACTGTCAGCCAGCGGTCGTTGGCTTTGAGTCTCTGCCCGCCTTTCTCTTGCAGGGCCAGCGGCCGCTGGGTTCCCAGTGGTCGCTGGGCCCTGCTCTCTGAAATTCTTGGGCGTTTCACCCCAGCGGGCGCTGGGGTGCCAGGCGGCGCTGACTCCTGCTTTTTCTTCCTCATCTTGATGTCTCTTCTCAGCATTCCTTGGTTCTTCCCGCTCTGCTTGACTTTGCATATGTGGCATACGAGATACAGCTTCAAGCTCCATTTCCTCTCATTTCCTCCTCCTAAATCCAAAACATGAAAACACTAGAACGGCGTAAAAACGAACTAAAATCAATATGAAAATATCAAAACTAAGACCTAGACATGACAACACAACGAGCTAAAACTCAACAAAAACACACTAAACAACCCACATTTAGTCAAACTGGCACTTAAATTTAGGTTTGAAGGTGGAGAGAGAGAGAGTGCTATATAAAAAGAAAGATAGGAGAGAGGCAGTCGGGTATTCCATGTTTTGAGGTCGGGTAATTCATTAAAAGAGAGATAGGAGAGAGAGGGGTGATATTAAAAGAGAGAGTTGCTTCATTTTTTTCGCCGGGTAATGAATTTGTTTGTTTAATTTTTTTCAGTAATTTCATTAGTTTCATTTTTTTCATTAATTTCATTAGTTTCATTTTTTTCGCCTTTTTCCTTGCTAATTTATAGAGATTTTTTCCTTGCTAATTTATTTCATTAATTTTGCTTATTTCGCCAGGTTATCAAGTTTGAGAGAGGAGTTGTTTGTCGACGGGTTTTCAAGCTAGAGAAAGGTTTTCGAACGAAAGAAATTGTTGAAATCCAACAAGGTATGATTTAATTAATTAAACATTTCATTAATAATTTTAATTTCATTTTTATTCAAATCCAAGGAGGTGAACGGAAAAATATAAATGTAATTTTTATTGTTTTTAAACATGAGTTTGATTTAATTATTTAGGGCGGAAAAGCGGTTGAGCAACAATTTTTTTTTGTTTACTTCACGACGAGAACTATGGCACAAGAGGTATTTTTTAAATTGTTCATTATTTATAATTTATATTTGATAAATAGTGCTATTTATTTTATTTTTTAATTATGATTTATATAAGTACATGTTAATTATGATTTATATGTGATTATATTGTTATTAGTATATTTCATTATTATTTAATTAATTAATCTAATTTATGTACGATAAATATATGTTTAGTGTTGAATTTATTATTCATGTTGTTAAATAAATATAGTATAGTTAATTTATTAAAAAAATAAAAATACCTTGAAAATAATGAAAAACCCGGATGGTTCGTGTGTTGTATGAAAACCGACTGGGTTTATGTATTAAACGTTCGGGCTTACATTTTTGGCGTCCGGGTTTTAGTAATTTTTTTTTATCATTATTTTAATGTATTAAATAATATAATATATATTTAGTATAATTTCCATGTTAAATAAGTATAAATACATCTTAATTATGATTTATACGTTATTATTATGAATTTACTTATAATATTACAATTATTATTTACTTATTTAATTTAATTTGTGTACGATAAATATATATGTTTAGTGTTGAATTTATTTCTCATGTTGTGAAATAAATATAGTATAATTAATTTATAAAAAAAATGAAAATACCTTGAAAATAATGAAAACCCGGACGGTTCGTGTGTTGTACGAAAACCGACCGGATTTATGTATTAAACGTCCAGGTTCACGTTTTTGGCGTCCGGGTGTTTTATCTATTTTCGGTCTCGTTTCTCGTGCATATTGAGTTGATATTGTCGTATGTTGTTGTTCTATTTGATTCTTTTTTTGTCGCATTTTCACATTATAGGTAAAGATCAACAAACGGAGATAATAAGGCTCGAGAAGAGAAACGAGCACGAAAAACGCATGAAAAGAGAAGAAAAAGCGTGGCCAGGACAAAACACAAGCCTAGCGACCGCTAGCACCTAGCGGTCGCTGGCTTGTGTCACGTTGGACAAGACAGAACATGGGGCTAGCGACCGCTAGCCCCTGAACCAAAAGGAAGGGTAGAACATGGGGGTAGCGACCGCTAGCCCCCACGGAAGAGTTTGAGGTCAGAACGTGGGGGTAGCGAGCGCTACCCCCAAGTGATCGCTCGCCAAGCGGGTTTTCTCCCCCATATATATAGTGCACGCGTGATTTATTGTAATCAAGCTATCATTCTAGGGTTTTAGACCACGAGAGAATACACCGTAGTATAGGATTTCCCATTCATAGTTCGTATTTCAATTTCGCTTTGTGGATTTATTCGTGATTCAAACCCGGAGATCTTCTAATACATTGTTTCCTTTTTAATTAGTGAGTTCTTATTGCTTTCTTAATTGTTTTATGTTTTCCTTTCTTCTTGCTCTTTTCTTGATTAATTTCCAATTCGCAATTCTAAATCTATCGATCATGTTAATTAAGCAATTCAAGGCATGTTTAGGTTTACGTTCTTTAATTCTTCGTTCTTAAACTTAGGGTTTAATTGCTTTCTTTATTCACGCCTAGATAATTCGTATTTTCATTTTTTTAATTTTATTCGCCTAGATAATTAATTAGATAGTTAAAAATCAAAACCCCATTCTTTAATTGTTTTCTTGTTGAACAACGTAGATGAAGCCCTGTTTAGCCTTCCTTGAAAATACGACTAGGGCCAACTTATTAATCTATAACGATCTCTTCCTATTGCGAGTAACTTAATAAAATAAGTTTGAAACAAATTTTGGTGTCGTTGTCAGGGAAGGCTTTAGGCTTTATTTGCGTTGCTTTTTATTTTATTTTTATTTATTTATCCCTTTGCTCCCGCAAGGTGCGTTTGATCTTTATTTGGTTTGTATATGCTAGGACGCCGAAGCTTGAGACAAGTGTTGGTTCCCTACGTTACGTTGACAATATCAATAGAAGAGACAGTGTACTTGAGGAGCAATTTAGGGACGTTGTCAATCTCTCCTCACTACTCAAAGAACAACTAGTAATAATGGCCGAGGAAGACGAAGCACCTAAGAAGCTCGGAGACTTTATCAGGCCAACCTATGGCATAACCGCATCCACTATCGTACTCTCTGCTACGGGGGGAACTTTGAGCTGAAGCACAACCACATCAACTTGCTTCCCTCATTCCACGGGTTGCCTAACGAAGATGCACTCCTTTTCATCAGGGAGTTCTGCACAGCTGTCCAGTCTATTCCACTCCAAACTATTACCGAGGATGAGTTGCTAAGGAAGTGTTTCCTCTATTCACTCAAGGATAGGGCGAAGTCGTGGTATCTCTCACTTCCAGCGAGATCTTTACCCAATTGGAAGGCTGTTAGTACTACATTCCTTCTCAAGTACTATCCGAATCACAAGACACAACAGATTCGGCTACAGATTATGAAATTCACTCAAGAACCCGATGAGCCTTTCCACAAGGCACTTGATAGATTTAGAGAGCTCCAGTAGTAGTGCCCGCATCACCAGATTGTACGCGAGCTCCTCTGGCAAATCTTCTACAATGGTTTGCAACATACGTATCAGTTTATGGTGGATACAGTAACTGGAGGAAATATATCTGAGAAGACAGCCGACGAAGTAGTAGAGATTTTTGAGACTTTAGCTACCAACTCACAGCAGAATACCTCTCGATCCAAGAGAGTAGAGGTTAGGAAGATCGGAGTGAGCCCTAATTTGAAGAGGCAAATGGTTGATATGATGAGAGAGCTGCAAGAGTTGAAGATGAGCAAGGCCCCTGCAGTGGCCAAGCACAAGCCGGTTCGAGAACCGTGCCCTATTTGCAGTGATCCCACTCATGATGAGAACAACTGCACCAGAATGGCGGAGATGACTTATGAAGGAGATGCAGATGTCTATGTTGCTCAGGGACTTCCACCTCTCCCGCCATTCGAACAACATCCAGTCCAGCAGACTACAGGATGAAGAGCGCAGAATAGCTCTACTTGGAAGGGGCCAAGACGGGGACAAGAATCGAACTTTCCTCCCCAAAGAGCACATCCACAACAGTATTACCCAACTCAACATGGGTTCTATCAGCAGCCCCCACCGCAATATTACCCACCTCAGCATGGGTATTATCTACAACCTCCACTGTAGTTCCAACAACCTCCACCGCATTTTTAGCAGCCTCCACCCCAGTTCCAGCAACCTTCGCCACAGTTCCAGCAGCTTCCACCATAATTTCAGCATCCATTCCCGCCGACATCACGGCCAACTGCTCCACCTAAATCTGCGCTGGAAGATAGCTTGGCCGCTTTCATGCAGGAAAGCAAGTTGGCAAGGGAAGCTCAAGAGGTAACGATCAAGCACCTCGAGAATCAAATGGGGCAAATATCTGGTGCTATGAATCAGATACAGCAGCAACAACAGACCGGAAGGATACCGAGACAGGGACATTCACCACATCAGGTGCAAGCAATTATTGTTCTTCATAGTGGGAAGAATGTGGATAATAAGGTGAAACTTTCGGAAATTTCAGAGGAGGAAACAGTCAAGGAGAAAGAGATGGAACAAGAACAACCCGTTGTTCAGTTGCACAAGACCGAAAATCCGTATAAGCCGCCGATTCCCTTCCCAAGCAGACTGAAGAATGAGAAGCTGGAACGACAATTCCAGGACTTCTACAAAATGCTTTCTCAAGTGCATGTGAATTTGCCACTATTAAATCATCTGAAATGTTCCAGCTTATCTCAAGTTTTTCAAGGAGCTTGCATCAAAGAAGAGAAGATTCGCAGATGATGAGTCCGTTATGGTATCTGAAGTGGCCGACTCCATCATGCAGCAGCCTCTACCACAAAAGCAACGCGATCTAGGTAGTTTTGTAATCAATATTACCTTGGGAAATGGTAAGACTATCACACGTATGCTAGATTTAGGTGCTGGTATTAATCTCATGTCTTACTAGATTTTTAAAGAATTAGAGTTAGGAGAATTGAAACCCACTCGCATGAGCCAACAGTTGGTTGACCGTTCTGTTAGGTAGCCTAGAGGAATTATTGAGAATATTCTTGTTAGTGTTGGCGGTTTGATTGTGCCTCTGGATTTTGTTGTGCTAGAGAAAGGAGATGTACATGAGAATGGTCAAGATCACACACTATTGTTAGGGAGACCTTCTATGGCCACTACTAACACCATAATTGATGTTAAAAATTGAAACATTTAAATGTCAATTTTAGGAGAAACAATATCATTTTCTATGCATAAGAACAAAGCGATGCCATCTATAAATTCCATTGAAGATTGTGCTGGGCTAGTGGCTAATGTAGCTAAGAGCAAGGTCTATTTGGCGGAATGACAGCTGATATGGAACATCAAATTGTGGGTGAAACTGGTTTTTCTAGGGGGAAGCTACCATTTAAATATTTGGGTGTTCTCCTTGATAGTGAAAAACTGACTGTTAATGTTTGTGCTCCACAGATTGAGAAGATTACCAGTAGACTGAAGCACTGGACTACCAAGCTTCTTAGTTATGCTAGGAGGCTTCAACTAATTAAGAGTGTTATGTTTGGTGTAACTTCATATTGGCTTCAAGTTTTCCCCCTCCCTAAGAAAGTGTTGACACGTATTGAGAGTCGATGCAGGTCTTCTTTGTGGAGTAGGGCAGATGAGATTACTAAGAAGGCTCCAATTGCTTGGGTTACTATATGTGAACCGAAGAATGTTGGAGGTTTGACTGTGATCTCTCTGTGTGATTGGAAAGTGGCTACAATTGCCAAATTATTGGGGAATTTGTGTACTAAGGCAGACAAGTTGTGGGTTAGGTGGACACACATATATTTTATCAAATATGCTGATGTGCTAACCTACCAGCCTAATAACAAATGTTGTTGGGTGATCAAAACTATGCTCAAATGCATAAATCAAGTTGTCTAGTCTGGTGGTCTGTGGAGTTTATTACAAGATAATAAGTTCCCAACTGGAACAATATATAGATAGATTCGAGGTTTTAAACCTGAGGTGTGCTCAAAAAACATGTTTTTTAGTAACTGAGCTAGACCACGGGCTCAGTTTATCTATTTGATGGGATGTCAGGGATGCCTGTATACTAAGGATAGACTTACTCGTTTTGGGATTCACAATGATAGTGTTTGTTGCTTTTGTGGCTTAGCTGAGACTATGGAGCATTTGTTTTTTGCATGTTCATACTCGAAGACAGTATGGGGAGCTGTGTTGGCTTGGATGTGGATTCAACACGATCCTTTTCCCTAGTCATTGGAGTGTGACTGGCTTTTACGTACTACTATTGGTAAGAGAGTTCGATCTACCTTGCTTAGATTATCTGTCATGGAGACTTTTTATGCCATTTGGAAAACTCGTAATGATATGTTATTTGGTGGATTGAGCACGATGCATATACTACTTACAGAGATCCTGCATATAGTAGCTACTGGATGTGTGTCGTACCTTGTATTATTTGCATATGTACAACAATTAGATGGCTATAGTTGGTCTAGTTAAATATTTGCATATCTTTGATGGTCTCTAAGGCCTGGATCCTTTGGATCGATCATCGTACTTGAACTGCTTTTGAAAATAAGAAAGTATTCTCTTGATTAAAAAAAAACCCTCTTAAAACATTAGCAAAACTTTCTTGCAAGAAAAATTATATGAATTAGAAAATAGAAACTTATGAACACTTCCCCAATCTAGATCTACTTCACTGATTTAAAATCCACGTTACATTAAACACATCATTATAACAAACCAACTCAAGTTAATAAGAAACATCCAACAAATTATTGTTTTAAATGAATATACAATTACCTTTTTTGAGCCAATGACAAATAGATATAGATCGGACAACAACTCCTAATTTTCCATACCAATTCAATATTCTCTCAACAAATATATTTAACTAAATGCTAATATATAGTTATTAGATTGAACAAATACACGCTATAAATTAAAATGCAAAAGTAAAATTTATCGCTAAAAAGAAAAGAAAATATTAATAAATTTAACAATATTAAAAGCATTCAGTTCCAATATGTTTTTCAACTTGAAATCTCACCCAATTTGAGCAGCCTATTTGGAGATATGGAGGACCCGTTCCTGCTAAACGGTTTTGGGCAACTTATTTTCAACAGGAAAAGTTACTCTTTGTCTTTATAGAATAATAAAGTTCACGATTCCGACATATTTAGACAATCTTATCGCGAAACATTGTTGTATCATTCCATCTAGTATGTTGCCACGTAGGATGCATAATTAATAAATAATTAATATTCATTTTGTTCATTAAAAGTGTATTATGAAGGAGTTGGTATGGATTTAAAAATATATAATATATATTTTTGGTTGAAAAGGAAACCCCAAATATAATATATTTGATGTTTAAAATATTGAGTGTTTTGTACGAACATGTTCAAAAACAGAAACAATATATTTTTGATTGACGGTCCAAATGGACAGTAAAAACACAGTTTGTAGATGGAGAGATTATTACTTAATTTGAATAATAATAACTGATTTAGTAGAAATTAAATTGCATTAAATTATATAACTATAATATAATTTTTAATGTCAAAGATGGCGTTGTACCGTGTTGTCTGAGCTCATCACGTTTATGGTCATTTTGGATTGAATCAATTCAACCTTAAAGTCAAATATTTACCAAAAATAAAAATGTAAGTGCGTATTTTTTGTGGATGGAATAAAGTGTGATTGTTCATTAAATTATTACTCACTTGTTTCCGATAAGGTGATACTTGTATTAAAAGTTGTTTGATTAAAAATAAATTTTATATTGTATAAAGTTTGATTATCATCTAATTTATTTTTTATAATTGAGTTGTGTGGAATGGGTGGATCATTTACCAAATAATAAAAAAAATAAATTATGTGACAATTTTTTACGGATCAAAATAACAAAATGAATAATTATTTTTAATTAGAATGCACATATATTAATTATATAACAATATTACATAAGTTAGTATAAGTATATGTGTAATAAATGTATATATATTAAAAATAAATGATTATACCTTCTTCATATTAAATATGTTTTTTTTGCATATTATATATCAAATTAAAACTCTTGTCAAAATCTTTAATTTACAACTCATATTGAATATTTTTAAGCGAGCGAAATTAAAAAAAAAATTATGACGCCCCAATTCCTGAGGAATGCCTGTACGACTATGGGTTGGATTTAAGAAGCAGGGAAGAAAGGGGAACATGTTTAAATTGGAAATAATCTTGAATAGTACTTCAAACATAACAATTAATAGATAAGTGAGAATAGGGGTGAGAATTTGGGACCGGGACCTAGGAAAATCCCGGTCCCGTCCAGAGTCCCGTCGGGATTCGGGACCCCGAGTCCCAAAATTTCCGGGATCGGGACCTGGATCATGAAAATTTTCGGGACTCGGGAGTCCCGAATCCCGATCGGGACTTTCCCGAGTCCCGAATCAATACATTCCTAATTGGCTAATTATGTAATTTCTGTAATCGTCTTCGACTTGGAACCCTAATTCCTAAATCACTCCACTCTCACCCTCCTGACCTCCTCCCACGCCTCACTCAGAATACCCTGCTCAAGTCCCAGCCACCGCCCCGCACCGCCACCGCGCCGCACCGCCCCTGCACCGCCACCGCGCCGCACCGCGCCGCACCGCCCCCGCACCGCCACCGCGCCGCACCGCGCCGCACAGCCTCGCACCTCCCCGCAGGGAAGTCTCACCGCGCTGCACCGCCCCGCAGGTGATATGAAATGAGGTGTTCTGTTTTTGTTAGATTTGTTTATCCAATGAGATAGGAAATACTTTTCCAGTCTGCGTTCCCCTTAGATGTAAGCTATTTTCCTTTTGCCTTAATAGCAGGCCTCATACTTGATTTTCAGTGAGTGTTAATTGGAGTTGAATTTAGCAGCAGTTCTTTTTAAAACCACTAATATGATTTCCATTTTCAGTGATCATTTCACATTATGGCTTAGTCTCTTAGGAAGGAGAGGCATTTATAAATAAGGAGAACATTTTCCTTTAATCTGCTCTGGAATATAATTAACATTGTGCCTCTATGATTGACTGAAATTTCAGGGTGTCAAATTAAACCTTGCATTTTAGTCTTTCATCATATTTTGTAGAAAAGCTTGTCTTTTACAGATCAGTGAATATACAACTTGAAAAAAAAGAACTTCTCAGTACTTAACTATGGCAGTGGCTTTATCAATCATTTGTTGGGTTTAAAGTATTATCATATAAAACCAAGTGACTACGTGACTGACTAATAGAGAAACCCAACTCTTTCTCATGTGCATCTGTTTGTTTATATTTGTTTAGATGGAGGATTATCAAAATCAAACTCAAGAACCACTGCACGATAGTAATGTGGTTGGTGATGAAGTAGATATGGAGAGTCTTGAAGATGTGAGTATAGAAGAAATAAAAGAAGATGTGGTTGAACCCAATTCCAAGAAACAAAAAACTACAACCAACTCCAAAAGATCAAAATATTGGGAGGGATTCAGTGTTGTAACTTTTCTAGATGGAGATCCTCCAAAAAAAAGTTACAAAGGGGCAATGTAAAACGTGTGGGAAATTAATTGCAGCGGATTCTGCAAAGTGTGGGACAAACGGGTTGAAAAAGCATTTGGAAGCGTGCAACAAAAATAAGGCAGGGGCAAGTGTTCAATCGATGCTAAACTACCAAGTTAGCACTGATGAGACGGGGAAAGTGTCGTTAACGAATTGGAAATTTGACCAACAAAGATGCAGAATTAAGTTGTGCGAGATGATAATCCGTGATGAGTTGCCCTTCACACACGTGGAGAGAGTGGGGTTTAGGGGTTACTCAGAAGCCTTATGTCCTCAATTCAAGATTCCGGGTAGACACACAATTAGAGCTGACTGTGTGAAGATGTTTTTGGAGCGCAAGATGTCATTAAAGTCGTTTTTTCAATCAAAGGGCATGGGAAAAGTGTCTATAACCACAGATTGTTGGACATCGATTAATAACACAAATTTCATTTGTGTTACTGCACATTTTATTGATAAAGATTGGCAGTTGCACAAGAAGATCATCAGCTTTTGCAAGATTCTCGGCCACAAAGGAGATGATATTGGTGCTGCAATCATATCTTCGTTGGAGGATTGGGGTTTGCAGAAAGCTCTTTGTTGCACAATGGACAATGCTTCGGCAAATGATGTTGCAATCAAGTTCATGAAGCCGATCTTTGAGAGTTGGGGTACAAGCCTTGCAAGTGGAAAGTATATGCATATGTGATGCGTTGCACACATCATTAATTTGATTGTGTCTGATGGGTTAGAAGATATTGGCAAGTCTGTGAGACGAGTTCGAGAGACCGTGAAGTGGATAAAGGCTTCACCAGCTAGAACTCAAGAGTTCATGAAGACAGTGAAAGTTTTAAATGTTGATTGCTCGAAGACCTTGTGCTTGGATGTGCCAACAAGGTGGAACTCTACATACTTGATGCTAGAGACGGCCCAGCCATATGAGAAGGCATTGCTTGTCTTTGGATACAGTAATAGAGAATTTACAAGTGATATGAATCAGAAGAAGTATAAAGATGAAATTCTTGGAGTTCTAGAAGATGCTGATTTCCTCCACGTGTCCAAGTTGTGTGATTATTTGTGGAAATTTTATGATTTGACCCTACTCGTCTCCGGCACCACATATCCCACATCACATTTATTTTTTAAAGAGATGTGTGAGTTATTTGATCTCATCAGTGGATTAGAGTTGGATGAAGATGATGAAGTTAGTAGCATGGCCAAGAGGATGAAGACGAAACTTGGGAAATATTGGTTGGAAGACATGGACTTGAATCCGAGGATGAACAAGATTTTTTATATTGCTGCAGTATTAGATCCCAGACAAAAACTGATGCATGTAGAAAAATGCTTGAATGCGGTGTATGACGAAAATTGGGCAAACTTACTGGCGGGAGAGGTCAAAAGCTCATTGGATGAGCTGTTTGAGATTTATAAGAAGAATACGATTACAACCTTATCACCAGTAGTCAATACATCTCCCATAGGGCCTCCTCGTACATGTACGGCTCGACCTAATCGTCGCGGACTTCGATCTAAGTCTTCGTTAAGCCAACTACAGGTTGGAGAAACACGACCTAATGCTACTACTTCAGAGATTGATCTCTATCTATCAGAGAGTCAATACGTGATGTCTTCAATGGAAGTAGATTCTTTTGACATACTTCAGTGGTGGTCGAAAAATAGCCCACGCTTTCCAATCATGTCTGAGATAGCTAGAGATGTTTTGGCCATCCCTATATCTAGTGTTGCATCTGAGTGTGCATTTAGCACAGGGGGTCGAGTTCTCTCTCAATTTCGAAGTTCGTTGACTTGCAATATGGTTGAGGCTCTTATATGTGCCCAAGATTGGCTGAGATCTAGTTCAATTGACAAAATTCTCAATGATGAAGAAGATGTGCCTGAAGCTGAAATGGAAAAGGAGTATGATAATGGTAAGTACTTGCTTTTAATTATAATAATCTAATGTAAATAATTAACTTATGTTTTATTTATTTTTTATAGTTCTGATTGAACTTGGGATTATTGATGGAGCTGGACAAAGCATTGACATTGTGCCCAACAATCAACCGACGACGGGATTAGAAACAGATAGTGCTCGTGGGAGTCATGCATGACATTTGTTGGTGGTTTATTGC
This sequence comes from Leonotis leonurus, assembly GCA_026898415.1. NCBI lineage: Eukaryota > Viridiplantae > Streptophyta > Magnoliopsida > Lamiales > Lamiaceae > Leonotis > Leonotis leonurus. The sequence goes on along the minus strand of JAPKLX010000002.1, from coordinate 111,588 downwards.
TTTGTTGGTGTTTATTTTATAGCCAGTTTGTGTTGACACTTGACAATGATGGATTTATGTTTAAGTTTCATGATTTTTGATGGACATTTTTGTATGAATTTGGATTTCATGATATTTAGTATTTGTGTGATTTGTCTATGTTGGTATTTGTCATTGAATGGTTATTTGTGAAACATGAAACAGGTTCAACTAACAAAAGCAAACATAATATTGCAAAAAAAAAAATTGAAATCGGGAATTTTCGGTAAATTTTTCTCCATTTCGGGACTTTCGGGACTTTTGGGACGTCGGGACATTTCAGGACTTCTCGGGACTTCGGGACATTTCGGGACATTTGAATTCGGGACCGGGACCGGGACTTAATTTTTTTCCATTTCGGGATTCGGGACTCCCGAAGTCCCGAACGGGACCGGGACCGGGACCAAAAAATCATATATTTTTGGGACCGGGACTTCGGGATCGGGACCGAGACTCCCGGTCCCGTCCCGATTCTCACCCCTAAGTGAGAAGATTCGCTATTCAAACTGATACAAAAATTATTCTAATCTTAGAAGTTGAAGTTCATAAACTTAATTCAATCAAATAAAATAACATAATCATAGTCATTAGAAAGTTATAGATCGACATATGAATTATACTTGACAAAAGAGAATATCATAGCAGAAGCAATTCATAAAAGCATTACGACAACAACAACCACGCCTCAGCTCAACCCGTCACCACCAGCACTTAGCCTGAAAATATTTAGCAACAATTTGTGGGTTTGAGTACTAGGGTACTCAGTGGGCTATGCATTTTATAAGTAGTTTTACAAAAACTAAACATTTTTATCCATTCATGAACAATATACTGTTAAGCCTAAAGTGTGTACTCTAGGTTCTCGCAAATTATTACGAGGTCGATTGCACGTGGCAAGCTAACTCCGGTCGGATCTCGATGGAAAGCTTAACAGGACGGCTCTAATCCTAAGTGTTATTAAAACAAGAAAAGGGAAATCATAAACATACTATGACCATAAGATATAACAACAAGAATTAAAATTAAAAGCAGCTAAACGAATCACAACGGATTGATCATGCATTCCTTTTTGTGCTCGTCTCCTTCTCGTGACATGCTTGTCTCGCCTATTCCTCGTCCGGCTTTGCTCTAACGACCTCGTCCGCACCAATCCTAGCCCAAATCATCCTTTTTCACTTCATCCTACAACAAACATAACCAAACAAGAACCGGCGTAAAAACGAACTAAAATCAATACGAAAACATCAAACTAAGACCTAGACACAACGAACTAAAATCAATACAAAAACATCAAAACTAAGACCTTGACACGACAACACAACGAGCGAAAACGCAACATAAACAGACTTAACATATACCTTAGAATGTTTCAAAACGAAAAGTATTTTTAAGCATGTTAAAGCACTTATCATTTTTATTTTGGCACACATTTATGTACGTTCTAAAGTTACTCTTACTATGACCCTGCACCTCTTGCCACTGTCGAGTCCAATTACATCAAAACTTCGTGTCGAAACCTAGATAGCTTATTTGAGCATTTGGCACAACAAAATTATGAAAAATTCACGACGGAATTTTCCGTCAATAATCATAAAAAAAATCCATTGCTAATCATACTTAGTGACGGATCCACGATGGAGCATAAATGACACTAATTTGAGGGTCGCTAAATTATTTAACAACGGAAAATAATTCCGTCGCTAAATAATGAGGGATTAGCGACGAGTATTTCCGTCACTAGTTAGTGACATAAATCAATTTTGTTGCTAATTTGTGACAGATTAGCTACAGAATTATTCGTAAATTTAGCAACGGAATAATGACGATATTTTCCGTCGCTAAATTATTATTATTATTTTTTAATATTTTAGTATTTTTATATAAATGTTACTGTTCGTAAGATAAAATTATAAATCTACGACATACCAATGCAACAATAATCTGAATAGTCCAAAATACGATAATAAGATAAACAATTTTAGTATTCAGTAGTTTTAACAAACATCAAACACAATACAGTAATATAGATAATTGATGTATATCTCATCTATCATATATTCGTCTATGGTAATCAATGATAATCATCTAGGGGAGGGGGAGGTACAAATGTACCGCCTGACTGAGAAGCCATGAACCTGGAGATCGCCTCGTACTGAGCTGTAAGCCGAGCAGTCTGAGCAGCTAATCGTGCATGCTCATCCTGCAATTAAGCAGCTAATCGTGCATGCTCCTCCTGGAAATGAGCACGCTCCTCCTGAAACCGCTCACACTCTAGCCTGCTCTGCTCCACCTCTCGATGAAGGTCATGTACCTCGGAGCTTGAGACTCGTGTAGAAGATGATGATCTCGTCTTATGCTTCCAGAAGACACGTGTTGCATCCCCTGTCCCGTATATCCTCTGCTTCTTATTCGGGCCACCCACGACGTCGAAGAAGTGGTCATTTATCTTCACGTCCTCATCTGTACTGCCTGGAGCACTCTCTCGGGCCTCGTCTGCTCGACGTAGCACCTCGGTCTACAAAAGAATAAATAAACATGACAGATCATATATTGTATCATAAAAGCTAGTCGGACCCACCAAATTAAATCAAGAAAAACAATGTTCAACATTTGGATTTGGAATTAAATCTAGATAAGTTTATAAGTGTCATGTATATGTAACAAAACACACAACAACATAATTAAATAATGTTACTGAGGTTTGACCAATGCTAATGTATGCCATATGTGATCATATTGACATAATATATATATATATATATATATAGTATGTAGCAAAGTCACCAGTAATAATGCATAAAGAGTAGTGGACCCACAAAGCATAAACTCAAGACACCCACTATCAAATTCTAGAGCACTAAGTATTAATGATTCATCAAAGAAGACAAGAGAATTAATTACTGTTGCTTTTCATGATACAATACATCAATAATACTAAACGAAAAGGCACAGATCAACTTAGCTATGAGGACACGTATAATCACTTCAAAATTTCAAATAACGAACAGGGCATCCAAAGGCTAAGATAGAGACAGCACTACAAAGATATCTATATAACTCAACATAGACATATAAAAAACTCGTTCAATGCATGAGGATCACAGACATACATCTCTTCTATGTGAACAAAAACTCAATTCATGCATAATGAAGATACAATCATATATCTCTTCCAGAGTTTCACATACAAGTAGCATAAACACCCTAGAAATCATATAAGCGGCCGAAAACAAGTAGACAGAGTAGTAAAAGGGAGAAATAAAAAAACAGAGGTCTCAACGCGCTGATGAAAGTAGGTCCAAATGAGAGGGAGAAACAATACTCACAAGGTGCTCAGTCTAGGGAGGAAAGTTTAACCATTAATTGTTGGAGATTGGCTACAAATTTAACCCAGGGCAACAAAAATCAGCAGCCCAATTGAGAAATTCGCACAAAATCCACACATCCGAGACACTAAGATCTATTTTGATTTCTTGTAAAATCAGTAGCGGAAGGCAGTAGAGCATGTAAAGAAGAAGACTACTTCATATAGCAGCTTCCTTGCCTCTAAAGCAACTTACATGATGAAAATTAGTGAAACCCTAAAATCGCAGATGAAATTCTACTAAAGAAGAGTGGCCTAGATTTATGTCAAATAGCTTCGCGGGAGTTAGGGGAAGACAAATTTGATAAAAAAAAATCTCAGTGGGAGGTGGCCGGAAATTGCATGAATAGCCGGTGAAATGACTCATTGGGAAATACTTAGAGAAATAGCGGTGTATCTCAATTAAAGGAGAGAATTCTCAAATGCATTTCAGTGCCATGTATATTACATGTAGGTAGGATGAGTGTTTGAGGGAGAAAGAGAAGGGAATTTAATTCAAGTTTAGTGACGGATCTAGTAACTAAACGATCTGTTGCTAATAAAAATATAATTTTTAAATTATTTTTTAAATTTAATGACGGAATAATCCGTCATTAGATTACCAACGGATTATTCCGTTGTTAAATCCGTCGTTAATGTTGGCAGGAAAACTATCTTTCTTCATTACGTCATTAAATCAATTGGAGATATCCGTTGTCAATCTGTCATTAGTCCGTTGCTAATTAGTAACAGAATAATATCCGTCACTAATTCCGTTGTTATTTTGACTATTTTTTGTTGTGTGGATTTCGGTCAAAACTCAGAGAATCCATTTAACATTACAACAACACTCAATGAAGATTAATTCATTGCACTACTACCCATTCATGTACACAGATTTTGACTGACGTATTTGTCACGCCCGCTTTCTACTAATTCTAATAAAGTCGGGAACATGACCAATGAAAGGAATAAACGACAAGAGAAAGACAATAAATATTTCTCTCATAACATAAAGCAAGGACTTATCCCGTAAATCGGGAAGTCAGAGTCATAAGCTCGATACATTACTTAACAGAATTTAGAGTTTAGTTTCGGTTCTATTACATAAAGGTCTAGCAGCGGAATATGCAGGATCGCGTAATAAAATCCTACGTGTATGAAGACACGTAGAACCCCCAAGAGTTAGCTACTAGGAGACCGACAAAAAGCCCAACGTAGCACCCGTATCTTCTTCGTTCTTAATCTGCACGTTTAGAAATACATGCAGGGCTGAGTACAAATTGTACTCAGTAGACACGTGCCGAAATCGCACCCTTACATATATAACTGTCAAGCCATTCTAAGTGATACATAGGGATTTTTGTCTTTAAAGCACCTATGTTCACAAAACCATTTCTTTGAGAAAGTTCTAGTTTGACTGATCAGTCCTAGTTCTTTGTAATCAACCATATCTGAACGTTATTTGTGCCAGGGAAGTGGCCACTTCCCAAAGACACTCAACCGGTCAACCTTTCGCTGACTCACAGTCCATTGTGTACACTAGTTCGAGTGGAGACGCTAACCCACTGGAACCCGAATTCGATTTATCATATAACAGATAGGCATCATACATAAAGCGAAAACATTTATGGTATGACAGTGCTTTAAAAATATCTCATTCTATTTTGAAGACATGCACACATATTTTTATAGAGTGAGAAAAGCCTACTTGAATAGTCTTGACTGACGATTGCTTCGTTCTCGAGCTGCTGGTTCGACCTTTCGTCGCAACCTTTAATATAAATCTCGAGTGAGATATATTACTCAAGCATATCAATTAATTCCAAGTATAAGGAATTACTATCATTGGCTAATTTGAGGGTTTATTCTCGGGTCTTTAAAACTCGACTATTATACGAGTTTAGGGGTTGTATTTCTAGAGGAGTCGTTTGATGATTCCCGACTCACTTTATGCTTCGGGGATTTACTATACTCAATAAATAATTATTGAGTAACATAACTAAAGGTATTTTTATATCTCGATCCTTAAATCGAGATAAATAATTTCTAATTAAGCTAAGTAAATTTCAATTGCCACACTATAAGTATGATTTATAATTTAATCATTTCTTATGATTAAATTCTAATAAATCTATTAGGTTCTGTTTTGGTAAATAAATTCAAATTAATAAATTAAGTCCTCCAAATTAGCTTTAAAATTCTATTATTGGACTTAGCCCGATTAAATTAAGTCTTGGCACCTTAATAGAATAATTAACCCAATTAGGATTAATTAATAATTTCTTAGCCCATTAGAATTTATTAAGTTCATCCTTTTACTTAAGTAGGCCCAACATTCTAATTAATTCAATTAGCCTCTGGGCCCATTATTTATTCTAACTTAAGCCCACTGTTTTGCATAATTTAGGCCCGTGGGGAATAAATCTCGGCCCAACCACTATTCTTATTTAAGCCCACTTAATCTTCTTATTAATTCATTTCCTGGGTCCAATTATTTTGGCCCAACCCGTTTAATTTCTAGAGCCCAACATAACTAATATTCGGCCCGTTTAACCCACTTCCCAGCCCAGTGAATTTAGTAATCTGACCCATGAACCGTAACCCGGCTCGGTTCTAGATTGTTCTAACCCAACTCTAGACTTAGGGTTGAATTTAGGGGTGTCAAATCGTGCGGGTTGGATCGTTATCGGGTCGACCTGATAACAACCTGACCTGTTAAGGTCAAACCTGAACCCGACCTGTTCAGGTTTTGCTGAACCCGAACCCGAACCCGACCTGCTAAGCTCAAACCCGAACACGACACGAACCCGACACGAACACGATAACTTTCGTGTTGACACGACACGATAACGACACGATAATGACACGACACTTATCGACACGATAAAAAATTAAATTTATATGATAAAAAATATATAAATTATAAATTTATAATAAAAAATAATAAATGCATAATTTTTAAAATTTATAGAATATATTCATTTTTAGATTTTAAAAAAATACAAAATATTTTAGAAAAAATGTATCACAAATTACATTTACTTCAAAATATAAATAATTAATATATTATAAAATTTTCTTATCAGGTAACCTGAACCCGACCCGAACCCGACCTGTTAATTTCGTGTTCTTATCAGGTCAACCAGATAACGACCCGAACCCGATAAGGCTTGACACTAACCCATTAATTTCGTGCGTGTTCGTGTCGGGTTATCGTGTCGTATCAAAAATTGACAGCCCTAGTTGAATTATACCCTATTCTCATTCTTTCTCTTCTTTCTCCCATCACCGAGACGTTCGTCTCTCTTCTTTCCCTCTCTGTTCCCTGCTCCAGCCTCGCTGCTGTGTCAAGGAGTAGCGCCCGACGCTAAGCCCCTCGCAAATTCTTCCCCGACGTCGAGCAACAACGCCTCCTGCCCATCCCAGCGCCACCGCCTCTGCCCTCCTCTCCGTCGCCTCATCCCTCAGGTATATTTCTCCTATCTTCTCGATTGGTTAAGTGATGTTTTGACTTAAAGATTCGGTCTTGATTATTTCATTCTATTTCTGAGATTGGAGAGAATTGTGACTTTAGTTAGGGCTCTAGGGCAGTTTGAATTTCCAGATTGGTTTCAATCTTCTATTAATTAACTTGCCCTTTTTCTTGTTTTGAGGGATCGAATTGGGTGGAGCTAGGAGCTGGAGAGGTGTGGATTAAGGCTGGAATGGTTCGGTTCGAGGGCGTGGCTGGTCGCTGGGCTCCTCTCAGAGCCCTGCTCCTTCTGCTTCCTTCGACAGGGAGGCTCGCCGGCGGCAGTTCGTTGGTTGCTGTCGCCCTTCAGGTAAACTCAGTCTCCTTTCCTTATTTTTAATTGAGAAGTGGTCATTTCTGCATTGTCTAAGCCTACTCTAAGGTTCTGTTGCTGTTGTGTTACATGTCTTATGCCTTGTTGTTCAAATTTTTCTGATTTGGTATGTGGGAGTTTATCAAGAAAAGAGTTCTATCTAGAGCTAAACTGCTGTGAGTCTAAAGCATGAGAATTTTCCTTTCCAGTTCGAACTTATTGAGGAAGCTAAGTAATCAAGTCCTAAGGGCTAATAATACAAGCTAAGTGGTTAAAGTTCTACACATGTTGCAATAACATATTATGTTCTAAATTCTCCTAATGTGATGAGGTTCTAAATCTGGTGCAGGTAGTTTCATCTTTGTGTCTTATTGTGGAATTCCTCATAACTTGTGGTTTGGTTTAAAATCTGTAACCCTTTTCTCTTAAAAGCACGTCTATGTTCTGGATTGAGTATTTAGTCTAGTGAAAGTTCTGAACCTGAAATTTTAAATGCAGTTTATATGATGTTGGTGTTTGAAGTATAAATGATTTGATTCTTGTTCCTAGAGCTATAAGGTTTCAGTTAGTTGACAAGAGAAATGTGATAAATTCGTACAAGTGTCACAAGGTCAACTATTGGTACAAGATAACTAAGTTCAAAAGAGTCTAAGCATGATTCTAGTTAGGGCTTGCATTTATTCTATCGCATGCTTAAACTGAAGTTTGGAACTTTAGGTAGGAGTCACTATTACCTCTTGGATGATGGTAATTTGTTGTATTGATTTAGCTGGGGCAGACTTCTTCTATGGCGCTCCTTCTTTCTTATTGTGCTAAGTGTTTGTGAAGTGCAAAGCTTATCTAAGGTAAAACAAAGGGGTATTTATAGGGACTTACCATTAAGTTTGGGGTTTGGCTAGACCTTGGTTACACATCATCAATATCTCCCCTGTCTGTTATAATATTTGATTCTGATTCATGTCGCAGGCTCACATAGAGGGAGATTTGGATGGTAGCATGTACCCCATGAGGGAACGGCATTCGAGGAGCAGTCTGGCTGCTCTCTTCAGCTAAGTCTTTCTTTCCTAATTTAGACATCTCTCTAGCTTACCCTAGTCTTCTACTTCTTCTGTTTGAGCACATGTATTGTTGTACCCTTTGACATGTAGACTGATGCTTATTTGTTGCAGGTGATGGTTGGCAGCTGGCTGCTCCACTCTAGAGTGCTTATGCCACAGTCTGCAGGACATCAGCTGTCTCCTCTTTCCCTTTCTTTTCATCCAACTGTAGTGTGCTTTTTGGTAGAGTGTATTTTGGGAAGTCCTTTTCCTTCCTTTACAGTTGTAGTCTAAGAATAGAGTGCAGCCACAACAGTTGGCCATGTCTCATCTCTGCACTCCTAGCGCTATTGTTTTTTTTTATTCAATCACTGTACACATATACAGATTTGGAGGCAGGTTTTCATACACCCCTATATATAGACATTTACACACTTCTTTCAAGTGTACAATATATATATATACGTTGCACACTTATTTCGAACCATTAAAAAAAAATGCTTAATTGCTTTGATTGGTGGTGTTCAAAATTGCCTATCACTACAAGAATTTAATATCATTCATTTCCTTAAAATCATACCCCACTAGAAATGATTTAAGAGACTATAATTTGTATACTTTCTATTAATTGCTAGTTAGAATGAATGATGGCATTTAAACATCATCAATCACCATTAATCAATGACTTGCTACTAATTTATAATTAGCGGCATTGGCTCACGTTCTAAAGGCTCGGATACCTTCTAACTTACACGAGTCACTAATACATTAGACTATTTTTACTAATTATCGAAACAATTTGTCTCGTAAACTAATTACTAGTTCATAAAAATTCGAACGGATTGCTAGTTCATTCGGGAGTGAAAATTCGGGGCATTACATCCTACCCCTCTAACTAAAAATTTCGTCCCGAAATTTGCATATTCTCGTCGAACAGTTCGGGGTATTTTTCTCGCATCTTTTCTTCGAGTTCTCACGTGGCTTCTTCTTGCCCGTGGTGCCTCCATAATACTTTCACTAGTTTTATTGACTTTGTTCGAAGCTGTTGAACCTTCTCGTCTAAAATAGCTTCAGGTTTCTCTTCATAACTCAAGTCGGGGTTCAGAATCATTTCCTCTTGGTGGATAACGTGTTTTGGATCAAACACGTATTTTCTGAGTTGAGACACGTGGAAAACATTATGCACGTTTCTGAAGCTAGGTGGTAACGCCAGTCGGTAGGCTACCGATCTTATCCTTTCTATGATCTCGTAAGGTCCTGCGAAGCGGGGTCTCAGTTTTCCTTTAACACCGAATCTAATTATCCCTTTTGACGGAGATACTTTTTTTTTAGAAAAAACTCGGTCGTCTTCTTTGAATTGTAACTTGGTTCTACGGGTTTCGGCATAAGATTTATGTCTGTCTTGTGCTTCTTTGATTCTTCCTCTAATCCGGCGAACGATCTCTATCATTTCGCCGACTGAGTCTGGGCCCACTATGGCTCTTTCTCCAACTTCGTCCCAATACAATGACGACCTACACTTTCTCCCATAAAGTGCCTCGTATGGTGCCATTGCTATGGTAGCTTGATAACTATTGTTATAAGCAAACTCGATTAATGGTAGTACTGCTTCCCAACTTCCACCTCTATCGAGAACCACCGTTCTCAACATATCTTCTAGGGTTTGAATTGTCCTTTCTGACAGTCCGTCAGTCTGTGGGTGGAAGGTGGTACTGAATTTCCGCCTTGTGCCTAGTTCTTTCTGCATACTCATCCAGAATCTGGACGTAAATTTTGAGTCTCGATCGGAGATGTTCGATACTGGTACGCCGTGGAGACGTATAATCTCACGAACGTATAGTTGGGCTAGCTTATCTGATCCATAGGTGATCATTATCGGTATGAAGTGGGCACATTTCGTGAGTCTGTCCACAATTACCCAGATAGCAGTGTTTCCACGCTTGGATTTGGGTAATCCAGTCACTAAATCCATAGCGATATACTCCCACTTCCATTCCGGGATTTTTAATGGTTGTAGCTTCCCATAGGGTCGCTGGTGTAGTGCTTTGACTTGTTGACAAGCTAGGCATCTTTCTACGAAGGACGCTATGTCTCGCTTCATCCCGTCCCACCAGAATTTCTTCTTTAGGTCTCGGTACATTTTTTTTGTACTTCCGAAATGAGCGGTGTAGGTAGTGTCATGGGCTTCACTCATGATTATCTCCCTAATTTCTGGGTTTTTCTGAATACATAGCCTCCCTTCGAAGGTGATGGCATTATCGGCTTCTTCTTGATAGTTCGTGGTTTCGTTCTTCCTCACCTTGAGTCTTATCTTTTCTAAAGCCTCGTCTGTTCGTTGTGCCTCTAAAATCCTGCTCCGTAAGTCGGGTTCGACCACTAGAGTAGTTAGGATTCCTTCTTACGGTTTCGGAAGGTGGTAGAACTTCTAGGTTCATGTTGCTGAACTCCTTTATGAGTTCTACCTCTCGAGTGAGGAGGTAAGCAAGCTTCGAAGATGTTTATGACTCAAGGCGTCGGCTACTACGTTAGCCTTGCCAGGGTGGCAGTTTATACCGCAGTCGTAATCCTTCCCTAGTTCTAACTATTTCCATTGCCTTATGTCGAGGTCTTTTTGTTCGAAGAAATATCTAAAGCTTCTGCGGTTGGTGACAATCTCGCACTGAATTCCGCAGAGGTAGTGTCTATAGATTGATCTTAGAGTGTGCACTACGACACCTAACTCTTAGAGTAAATTAGAACCTCCTCTATGAAGACCAAGACAAATTTGTCGAGTATGAAATGAGCGTGCGGTTCATTAGGTCCATGAATCCCGCGGGTGCATTGGTAAGTTCAAATGGTGTTACTAAAAACTCGTAGTGGTCATACTAGGTTTGAAATGTCGTTTTAGGAATATCCTCTATCAGGATATTCAGTTGATGGTATTCCGATCTCAGATCGATCCTTGAGAAGTCACTTGTTTCCTTTAACTAGTCGAGCAAGTCATCTATTCATGGCAAAAGGGTACCGGTCCTTTGACAATTATCTTGTCCCGACCTTGATGGTCTCTGCACTTTCTTAGGGTGTCGTCTCTCTACTTTATGAAGAGCACGTGCATTTCCCAAGGCGACACACTAGGTTTGATGGAACATAAATCTAAGTGTCCCTGGAGTTGGATCTTGAGCTTCTCTAACTCCTTCGGAGCTATTCTGTATGGTGCTTTGGATATCAGCGATAATCCAGACTCTAGGTCGATGGTGAATCCCAGTTGTTGGTTCGGTGGTAATCCTAGAAATTCTTCAGGAAACATATTTGGGTATTCCTGCATGATGGCAATATCTTCGATTCTTCGTTCAAGGAAACTAGGTAAGCTAGGAACCTTTCCTTACTAACTTCCCGATTTATAAAGTCGAGATTATTGACTTCCTCTGAGTCATGGTGATCCCGTGGAACTCGTGAGTTCTCTTCCAGGGGTCGGAATGGGATTTATCTCTCATTGTAAAAGATAGTGACGTAGTGTCTAGCTAGCCGTTCCATTCATATGCTTATATCAATGTCGTTCATCGGGAGGATGCTAAGGTTGTTTGGTAGCACCTTAATAGATTCTAAGTTCAGGATCATGTTCGAGCAAGCATGAGTGATTGCGGGGATTCCTCCTAGAGGTGAAGAAACCTTCATAGATGTCCCTACTAGTCTGATTGCAACCTTAGGTTTTCTACGCATGCTTGAACATTGTTTGACTGAGATGCCCTCGTATCAGACAAGATCATCATTGGAGTATCTAGGGGTATCCTCATACCTGTCAGGTTTTCCTGATTTCCTTAGACTATGTCTACTTCATTGCACATGCTCGAGCCTTGTGGTTGCCTCTAAGGCTAGCGTTGATGGTACTGAGGTGGCAATGGGGAGAAGATGGAAATTGTTGTTGTTGAGTTCGAGTATGGGGTTGAGTCTAGATGGCTCGGACATACAGCTTTGGGGTTGCCTGATTGAGTTTAGGGCTCACTCTATGCCCTTTCTGGCCGCGGGCAAAGCAGCCGCTACTACCAGCTCGACATTCTCCATTGTGTATCCTCCTATACTTGGGGAGTAGAAAATTTATGCGGATATCCCTCCGCTTAAGCCATTTAATTTGGTCGTCCGAAATCCTAGGATTTATTATGTCCGTCCTATAACTTTCTTGGAGTTACACCAACTCGGTTATCCCCCCATTTGCATTTTCCTTTAGGATTCTAGAGCGGTTCTTGAGAAAATATTGATGGTAGGGTGGGTGCTTGTCGTTCCCTAAGTATATCAGCTTTAATGACGCGAGTACTACTAAGAGATTTTGGGTATGTCAGACCCCTTTGGCTAGCTAGTGCCATCCAAATTTCGTGTCTCTACTGGTACAAATTTTCCTGCTATTTTCTTATCAGTATCGACCTGCTTAGGTGCGTATCGGGACATGTCAAAGAATGTCTGATCGTACTTCGTCACTGTCCTTCTCCCTGCATCGGATTATAGAACACCACCTCCTACTCCTTGCGATAACTATTAGGAACATACTTCTCGTATATTCGTGCCTTAAATTCCTCCCCAGGTCGTTCTCTCCCGCTGCTCTGGGGTCATAGTTTTCCTTCTAGCTCCCACCAGAAGTCTGTAGATCCAGTTAGCTGGAAGGAAACGCAAGTCATGCGTTCTTGGTCTATACATCGCAGAAAATTTTGGATGCGATCTAGAGCACGCACCCAAATTTCCGCGTCCGTAGGATCACTTAAATCGTTAGAGGTGGATAGGATATGCCAGAAGAATAATTCCTCGATTATGCTCCCAGGCGGTAGGAGGGGTGGGGTTACCCCTTGTTCTTTCTCGCGTCTCATGTCTACATTTTTTTTTAGGGTTTTGTGCTCTACCCCTACCTCTCGGCGTACAACACCTCTTGGCGGCATCGTGATAACATGTGGTTAATTTCTTAGCTAACGTCATCCTCACAATTTTATTTATCACAATGGTCTCAACTATTCTTATAGGGCATTATCTTAAGATTTCTAGAACAATAGCTTGTTAACTCATAGATCTTAGATGACGCAAAAATCTATAGGGTCATCTCACGTGTACAAGTACATTTAGAGAGAATTGTCTCCTCAAAACTTTTGTACGATCCTCATTCTTGAATTTGCTTAGTTGAATAGTACTACGAATAGATGCCCTTCGCGCAAAAATAATTTCCTCTTTGCTAGAAAGATGGAACGAATTTACTACGATCTGAGCTATAGGAAAATAATAGTTTAACCATGTGCGCTTATATAGGTCCTTGTACTTAATTCGAGGGTTCTGCAACGATGTTACTTGTCGTCATTTCCTTAACATCGTTGTCCTCTAACACTTCCTCAAAATCTTTCCTGGGCCCTGTTAACCTCCTCCGAATTTGTTCTTCTAGCTATGTGTCCTTGAACTTCATGTATTACGTTTTTCGCTTATTGAAGCAATTTAGTCGTTCGATTTCCCCTTTCTAGAAGGAAATGACTTCCAAGAATATCTCTCAAGATATGATCATGACTATCTTATTATGTGAGGTCCTAAAATTTTGAGATACTTTTTGTAATATTGAGAAGCGTAGGTGGGTTGATTCTCTTAGCATTGTAGAAACTTTTGTATGGTTTGGTGTCGAGTTACTATGATTGGACCCAAATTCTAGTATACTACCATTGTGATGGTTTACGTAAAAGTCATGGTAACCATAAGGGTGGGTGATGAGACTCTCTCCACTTTCTTGTCATTCAATTGACAAGGTAATGAGTATTTGTCGCACATTTTTCTACACATGTCATTCTAGCTGGACATGTCTCTCTTCAAAAGTTGGAGTAGAGGTCTAGGAACTCGTTGAGGTTCTTCTGACCACATCTCGAACATATGTGGTCGATTCTAAGGTGGGGTGCCTTTAGTTTGATCATCTCTCATTACTTGACAGAGATGAAACAACTAGTTTAAGCCCTTGGATTGTAAGTTGGCACGATCGTAGGGGTATTTGGCTTATAACCAAACTCTTAGATCGATAGTTTGTGGTTGATCATCATAACTTTTTAAGGTTGTTATGCTTATCAATATGGAATTCTTGGGAATTCTAGATTTAAGGTTTGTTATTCAAGGATAGTTAAATCTTCATCAACCGGCTTGACAGTTTTGTTCGTGTTTAGATTCCCATCGTAGTGATGATAATCTATCGAATGATTATCGAAATTTTTGATAACTCACCAAGAAAGATCTTGTCTTGATCGTCATCTATATCTGAGTTCTTCTCGTCCTTCTAGTCTATTCTTCTTTATTATCGTTCTCACTCTAAGTTGTGAGGAAGAACTCTTATTTGTTCTTCTATGTTCTGATCTATGTTATCATTCCTCAAGGGAGTAAGCCACTTAAAGCAATCTATGTTCATAGGAAAGAGTCCTAATTGTCATGACAAAATTATGAACTCACTTTAAAACAAATCGTGCTATTTTCTTCCCACCATGAAATATTACTTTGAAAAGAATCGTGATCTTTTCCCTTTACTTGAAACGTCGCTTCAAAAGCATCTCAAAAATTGCTTTAAAAGAGTATGTTCTCTTCTTTAATACTCACTTCAACCAAAAGAAATACCTACATTTCTTTTGGGAATCTCAAACTTCAGTTGAAAGAAATCTATACTTTCCCTTTCAAATACGAACTTCACCTTTTTCAAATCATGCTTACTTCAATTCTTATTGTTCTGGAAGTTTGGTTGCTATGGGTTTGCTTCCTTTGAGACTTCTCGTTCTTAGATACTTAGGTTCTTGTTAACCGACTTGCGGTTTGTGCTTAAGTTCTGATTTGGCGGTGGATCGATAGTTATCGAATCTCGCCGCTATTTTCTAAGTCGAAGAAGCTATCGTTATGATTCTTCTTGTTCATTATGTTCGTTGAGGTGTTCGACAGAGTTCGCTCTAGTTTGCGATCTATTCTCTCGTTTAAGGGTTTGTGCATGTTGTCAAATTTCATTGGTTATAAGGAAAGATTCTTAAGTTCTAAAAATTCGAACTTAGAGCGAGAGATTTGGTTAAATCTCCCTACTTGGAAGCTTTTCTCGTAAGGCGTGTGCCACGTCTAGTGGGGCAGGATACGCCAGGGTGCTAGGCTTTTGTCGACTCGTTTGGTTAGTCTAGTGAAACGATACTAGACTCGAGATTTGAAGAAAGACTCTTGGGTATAGAGCACGAATGCTCTGATACCACTCTGTCACGCCCGCTTTCTACTAATTCTAGTAAAGTCGGGAACATGACCAATGAAAGGAATAAACGACAAGAGAAAGACAATAAATATTTCTCTCATAACATAAAGCAAGGACTTATCCCGTAAATCGGGAAGTCAGAGTCATAAGCTCGATACATTACTTAACAGAATTTAGAGTTTAGTTTCGGTTCTATTACATAAAGGTCTAGCAGCGGAATATGCAGGATCGCGTAATAAAATCCTACGTGTATGAAGACACGTAGAACCCCCAAGAGTCAGCTACTAGGAGACCGACAAAAAGCCCAACGTAGCACCCGTATCATCACACTTCATAGATCACATTATTTTTTCGCAATGTCATGTATGCAAAAAATGCGCTCATAGATGACACTTTTTTCAAAAAATATCATCTATCACGTGTCATCAATGTGCAAATTTCTAGTAGTGACTATTCTTTCTCTTTTATGTATCTATATCTCTCACTCTCACTCACTATATCTCTCTCATATTAATTTCTATTTATTTCAACCTAGCATGTTACCCACTTTATGTGTCGATGCATGGGCAACTATGCTATTTGATCTTCTTCAAAATTTAATTCATTAGTAAGATTTCATCTAAAAATTAGAGATAAGAAGCTAACATTATTGATTTTGCAATATGAATGCATGCATCGAAATTCATATATTAATTTGTGTTTCATTTAATTAAAAGTCAGGAGAAAGCATGAGTATAAGTCACAGCGAATGGAATATTGGTTGATCAAATGCGGTACAATTATTCTCAACAAATTTGTATTGTATACAAATATGAATTAGTATTTTTCCTTAATACTTATCCTTCATCTGATCCCCATTTTAACTATATCTCTCTCACACACTATCCTTCTCACTCTCCTCCTCTATATGTCTATCCTTCTTAACACTATCTCTCAATCTATATAACTTATAGATTGAGCTCATCACAAATCCATGAATCATATTAATATAATACAAACTTAAAACGTACTACTCCCTCCGTCCCACTTCATTAGTCCCAAATTATATTCAATTGAGTGTATTAAAATAATCAAATGGGACTAATGAAGTGGGACGGAGGTAGTATTTTCTTTATAGTCATCTAAGCTCCATCACATTATATTGTGTTCATGCAAATAAGAGGACCCCAACATCATTTTCTCCCCTAAATAAGAAATAGTATGGCGTGAACTAATAATAGCTAGTTATTTGAAGAATTAATCATCATTTTTTTTTTGCAATTGAGCATGGAAAATATATATAAAGCCGCATTAATGAAAATATCGAAATAAACGAACAAGTATATTATTTCCTAGAAGAAAGCGTAGAAGAAAATTTATAAACGGTTATTAGTTAATATTATTATTTACGTAATTGTAGTTAGCATGCATGGCCTTTAGGGTTTTTGAAACATCCATCACCAATTATTAAGGTTTTTTTTAACATCCTTCACTGATTAGTATACTTTAACACTTATCAGTATACTTTAACACTTATTAGTATTTCTTAATACTTATTAGTATTTCTAAACACTCATTAGTATACTTTAACACTTATTAGTATATCTTAACACTTATTAGTATACTCTAACACTTATTAGTATATTCTAACACTTATTAGTAATTCTAAACACTCATTAGTATACTTGAACACTTATTAGTATATCTTAACACTTATTAGTATACTTTAACATTTAATTAGTATGCGTTAACACTTATTAGTATTTCTTAACACTTATTAGTATATTTTAACACTTATTAGTATATCTTAACACTTATTAGTATTTTTTAACACTTATTAGTATTTCTAAACAATCATTAGTATATTTTAACACTTATTAGTATATTTTAACACTTACTAGTATATATACTTTTACACTTGTTAGTATACTCTAACAATTATTAGTATTTCTTAACACTTATTAGTATACTTTAACAATCATTAGAATATCTAAACACTTCTTAGTATATGTTTACACTTACTAGTATACTTTACACTTATTAGTACATCTAAACATCTATCACCAATTATTATTTTTTCAAACACTTACCCCACAACTCATATCGAAACCCTAAACCCTAAACCCTAAACCCCAAAACCCTAAATCCTAAAACCCTAAAATCCTAAACCCTAAATAAGGTGAGTTGGGCCTAAATAAGGTTAGCTGGGTCTAAATAAGGTGAGCTGGGCCTAAATAAAATGATTAGGGCAAAAATAAATTGAGCTGGACCAAAATAAAGTGTGTTGGGCCAAAATAAAGTGAGTTGAGCCTAAATAAAGTGTGATGGACCTAAATAAAGTGATATGGGCCTAAATAAAGTGTGATGAGTCTAAATAAAGGAAGATGGGCCTAAATAAAGTGAAATAGGCCTAAATAAATTGAGATGAGCCTAAATAAAGTTTGATGGGCCAAAATAAAGTTTGATGGGCCTATATAAAAAGAGATGGACCTATATAAAAAGATATGGGCCTATATAAAGTGAGATGAGCCTATATAAAGTGAGTTGGGTCTATATAAAGTGAGTTGAGCCTAAATATAGTGAGTTGGGTCTAAATAAAATGAGATGGGCCTAAATAAGGTGATTTGGGCCTAAAAAAAGTGAGTTGATTCTAAATAAAGTGATTTGTGCCTAAATAAAGTGAGATGTGCCTAAATAAAGTGATTTGGGTCTAAATAAGGTGATTTGGGCCTAAATAAAGTTAGATGAGCCTAAATAAAGTGATTTGGGCATAAATAAAGTGATTTGGGCCAAAATAAAATGATTTGGGCCTTAATAAATTGATCTGGGCCAAAATAAAGTGATCTGGGCCTAAATAAAGTGATTTGGGCCAAAATAAAGTGTGATGGGACTAAATAAAATAATTTGGGCCAAAATAAAGTGAGTTGAGCTTACATAAAATGTGATGGGCCTAAATAAAGTGAGTTGGGCCTAAATAAAGTGTGACGGGCCTTAATAAATTGAGATGAGTCACAATAAAGTGATTTGCACTAAAATGCTTTCATATTATTTTTAAAAAGGAGATGACAATAAAGTGTCTTCCATATTAAATTAATATTTACAACAACAAAATACAAATACTTTACATATTTATGTTTTTAGACTTTATGATTTAGGGTTTAACTTACGTATTAGGGTTTATAATAGGATTTCGGGTTTAATTTAGGGTTTAGCCTACGTAGTAGGGTTTAATTTAGGGTTTAGTATATGTATTAGGATTATTTTTTATTTTATGATTTAACTTACCTATTAGGGTTTATAATAGGGTTTAGCTTACGTATTAGGGTTTGCTTTAGGGTTTATTATTTATTTTATAGGGTTTAGCTTACGTATGAGGGTTTATTTTAGAGTTTAGATTTTATTTTATGGTTTATGGTTTAATTTAGGGTTTAGGGTTTTATATTTTAATTTTGTAGACTCTAGGGTTTATGGTTTACATTAGGCCTTTGGATTAATTTTAGGGATTAGGTTTTAATTTAGGTCTAACTTACATATTAGGGGTTTTTAATTGGTTTAGGATATCAATGTTCGTCTATATATAGTATCTCAATAGAAGAATTCTTGAGTATATGTTTCAACTTAGTTGGTTGTGTTATTTATTTATGTTATATCTGCCGAAGGTTCGATTCCTGTTAGTGAATTTTTTTACTAAGATTTTAAAAAATACGAATAGTAATAAAAATTTAACATTAAAGGGATTCAATCCTTATACCTTTTCACAACAATGACTGTGTTGTGAACCATTAGAGCAGCAAGACAACTTGAACGATAAACACTTCATAATGTACATGTAGAAAATATAATCCACGTGAACATAATTGATATAGAAACCGACGAACTATATTATAATCTAAACATCGAGAGCATGAAATTTCAATATTTATTATACTAAAATTTTGTTCGAAAATTAATTGCATTTGCAACAACGTAAATCAATCGATTAACTTTAGGGTTTAGTATTTATTTTAGGGTTTAGGTTTTAATTTAGGGTTTAGCTTACGTATTAGGGTTTAGGGTTTTTATATTATTTTAGGGTTTAGTGTTTACGTAAGGGTGTAGCTTACTTATTATGGTTATATAATTGGGTTTGTGTTCTGGAGTATTATTTATTTAAAATTTATTTGATATTAGGATTTATTTTTTATTTTAAGGATTAAGGTTTACTTTAAGGTTTAGCTTACCTATTAGCGTTTATTTTTTATGGTTTTTTATTTATTTTAGGGTTTACTTTGTACTTTAGGGTTTAGAGTTTACTTATTTGGGTTTGTAATATGATTTATGGTTTATTTTTATTTTAAATTTATTAGACTTTAGGGTTTTTTTATTTTTAAAGTTTAATATTTATTTTAGGGTTTAGGGTTCAATTTAGTGTTTACCTAAATAATTTATTGAACTTTAATTTTTTTTAAGGATTTAGAGTTTTCTTTATATTCAGCTTATGTATTAGGGTTTATAATAGGGTTTAAGTTTTAGTTTTAATTTTATATTTATTATATTGTAGTGTTTATTTTTTATTTTAGGGTTTAGGGGTTAATATTTATTTTAGGGTTTAGCTTACGTATTAGGGTTTATTATTTATATTAGGGTTTATTTTTTATTTTAGGGTTTAAATTTTACTTTAGAGTTTAGCTGGGGTTATATTAGGCTTTAGAGTTTATCTTTAATTTTAAATATATTAGACTTTAGGATTTATTTTTACTTTTAGCGTTTAGGGTTTAATATTTATTACAGGGTTTTGGTTTACTTAATGTAAATTAAATGTATACCTTACGTATTAGGAATACATTTATTTTTAATGTTTTAAACTTTATTTTTTTTTATTTCAGGGCCTAGGGTCTATGATTTATTTTAGTATTTAATGTTTAATTTAGGATTTACCCGTATTAGGGTTTATAATAGGATTTAGGGTATAATTATCGGATATTGGCATAAGACAAATGGCGCACGGAATTAAATTATTTTGAATCTTTTAGACTTTATAGTTTTTTAGATAGTGATTTTTCAAAAAATATTATATGAATTATTTATGCATGTACATAGATATATACGTATTAGTACATAGATATATATTCTTTTATGAATGTATTTATGCATGCATGAAATGATTTGATATGAAGCGATGATGATACATATAATGTATTTATGCATGCATGCACGCATGAACGCAAAGATGATGACGCATATAATATGCAAGGAAGGCTCACGTGCGCAGTAACGGCGACGCTGGGCGCGCTCGTGGCGAGGGCCGCAGGACATCATGTGCGCGATGGGCCGATGCAGCGGGAAGCTGTGAGCGCGGAGCATGGGGAATTGGGGCACGCACGGGCAGTGCAGAGGACGTGAGGCACCAGCACTGTGCCGGGACGTGTGTGGAGGGAGAAACGGGACGGGCGCGCAGCGGGACCGAGGGATGTGCCGCGTGCGCATGCGTTACATAAACATTTGCGAGATAATTTAGGTATTTTTATTTATTTATTTGGTTATAATTATTTAATATGAATAACATACTGTATTTTATAAAACATGCAGCATTAATTACCATGCCTGATCCGATACGTTTATGTGTAAACATACCCATCTATTGATAAAATGACGATATAATATGTTTATACTGAGAGGTGACAGCTTGGTTAAGAATGTAAGGGTAATTGGATTAAATTAGGAACGATCTGAATTTTGAGATACAATAAAATATCAACCATTATCAACGTTTTTAGTTTTTAAAACTATTTAACAAGAAAAATACCATTAGTTAGCTCTTCGTGAAATATGTAGAAGGATTTATAAAGACTCTTTGGTTCAATTAATCAAAATTCTTCCTCACCTTTATTAAGGGTAATTGGATTAAATACCATATGAAATTAATAAAAACAAAATTATATTCCGCCCAAATTTTGCTGCCAACAACATTATTTATTTTAAATAGGACATGGATTGAAGTCGGCCCAACAAACACTTTTTGCATTTTGCTTTTACAATACAAATCTATATTGGATATCTTCCTGAAGAAGATTGAAGATATTAAATACTAATCAAAAGAGAGATTAAAAAAAAAGTAATCATCTTTAGGAAGCTTAGGTCGTTTTAGGCGCCAAAACTTGATACGTTGAGTTTTTTATATTTATACAGATATAGATTTCTGATTCTGTATGTTGGCACGGGGCTAGGGTTTGACGTTGATTCTCGTTTGCAGAATGGAGAATGCTGGCTTCATTGCCAATATTGCCCCTACCGGCACCACCCGAACCCGCTGCTCAAGTGACTGGGGAATCGGATGATGAGAAAAATCTGGAGAATGAAGACCAGAAGATAAACTAACGAAGAAGATAGGAATTATAACGCCGCCTGGCTGAATCTCGAGCTCAGAATCAGTCTTCTGCTACCCATTAATGTCATAAAAGGGCGGCTTTTCAATTACTCGAAGTAAATTATCCATTAATTGTGGTCAATAACGATGTTCTATAACAAGTTTACCGGAGACAATCAAATTAGATAATAGCAGATCATAACTCAAGTACTTTATAATAATAAACTTTTCGTAACTATTCTTCAATATATATTACATTTTTTCTTCCAACAGCTACATAACACACACACACGATACAAAGGCATATTTAATAATTTATTTAATTAAACCATGAGTATTATCTCCGCCCCAGAAAAAGAAAAACATTTCTGTCAAGTGTTTTGGGGTAAAATTTGCATGTGACAATGCAAACACAACCACTCAACTATTGATGACAAAACTATAAGTGCCAATTTATGTAGAGAATGGTAAATACTTCTGAAACTAAATAATAAATGTCACGTCAAGGTTTATTAGCCAAACTTGTATAAAGAGATTACTATGTGAAATAAGTAATTGAAACTAAAAATATGCCCAAACATACCATATGAAATATAAGCAATTATTGATATACATAAATAATTTAATAAAGACTCTTTACCATGGGAGTTTGACAAAGGAAATTAATAAAAAGGAAAAAATAAACCTATATAGACCCTATTAATAAATAAGGTTTCATATAGTAGCAAAAATTCTTCTTCAATCCATGTCCTATTTAAAATAAATAATGTTGTTGGCAGCAAAATTTGGGCTGAATAGAATTTTGTTTTTATTAATTTCATATGGTATTTAATCCAATTACCCTTAATAAAGGTGAGGAAGAATTTCATATGGTATTTTTCTTGTTTGATCTTAGAGAAACAAAAAGACTCTTCGTGAAATTTATTGATATACATAAATAATTTAATAAATGAATTGGGTACAATTGAATGAGAATTGAAGCATAGCCGATCTAATGAATAGATATTTACATAAACTATAATGTTATCTGATCTTCTTCAAATTTTATTTTATTACAATACTGTTGGGTTGATGTCACGACCCACCTTCACTAACTTGTAGTAATGATGGGTATAACCGTGACTCGGAAATAGAATATAGAAATGAATAAGAATAATGGTTAATAGCTCGAAGGTGAATACATGATAAGTACTTCAATGAATAAGATTTCGTGCGCGAAACAAAATGTCTAGAAATACTAAATACTGAAAAGAGTGTTTGCAGCGGAAACTGGATCATTTTCTAAGTCTACATGTATGAAGACATGTAAACCCCCAAGAGTTACTGCTATGAGTTCGACAAAACCATCGCTGAGCACTCCTCCTTGACATCACAGCTCAACCTGTACATTTATAAATACATGCAGGGCTGAGTACAAAAGTACTCAGTAGACACATGCCAAAATCGCATTCATACATATATAATTGTCATTGCCGTAACATAGTGCAACATAGAGATTTTTGTCACTAAAGAACCTATGTTCACTAAAAATTCTTGTGTGATCTTAAAATTTGACTGGCCAGTCTAAGTTCTGGAGTAATCAAACATATCTGTAATTCTGTGTGTCGGGAAAGTGGCCACTTTCCGCGAACACTGAACCGGCCAACCCGCTAAGATGACTCACAATTCTGGTGTACACTAACCTTCAAGATATAAATCTTTAAAGGCCCGAAATCGATTAATTGTTCAACAGATACGCATCATACCAAAATATAAATATTTTCGACAATGCAATACTTCATAACATTTTAAATTCTAAAGCATTTCTAAAGCGAAAATAACAATTTGGTACAACGCATACGATTTGATTTGTAAAAGAAAGCCTACTTGGATCGTCTGGACTGACGACTGCTTCGTTCTCGAACTGCGGTCCTGACCTTTCGTCGTACCCTTTAAATAAACCTCGAGTGAGATAATATTTTCGAGCGCATCTAATATTCGCTAAGTGTAAGGAATTATTATCCTTTGTTATTTGAGAATTATTCTCGGTTCTTTTAACTCGGCTTAAATGATTCTGGAATAACCCTAATTCATTTAGTTATAACGTACGTCTTATAAAGAGTACTAACAAGGAGGGAATTATAAGGTTTTGAACATAACGTGGTCGAAAAATCGACATGACCTCTACGTTCATTCAACTTATCCCTCGTTTAATCAAAACGAGTAAACCAACTAACACACATCAACATTGCCCCATTCAACTCTCTCTCGAGTGAGGACTCCATTCCTCCACTCGAACTTATCCCAACTAATTCTCAAATCGTAACAACAACAACAAATCAACATTTCAAACATTTCAACATTTCAAACATTTCAACATTTCCACTTTTCAAACATTTCCACTTGCGCAGTCCGAGTTAAACTCGATTTTGAACGTTCGAAAGTACTTCAAAAATTCTAAATTTTGAGATATAAGTTCAAGACATTTAAAGGAACAACTTTCATTTAGGAAATATTTTCAAAATCATTGCAGAAAAATTCATAAAAATTCGGAAATTAACCCCCTGTTTCACGTTTGAACTAAAACGTCGAAAACTGCACAATTGACTTTGAAAAATCATAATAAATTGGAAATATTTCCAATTGTAACGAATCAAACTTTAAAGTGACCATAACATCGTAGAGTTTTATAATCCGAAGACAAAACATATAAAATCATTTTACTCTATTTTTCACAAATTTTCAAAGTTAGCTAATTTCCAGATTTTCGCTAGAATTGACAGTTTGCGCAACCATTTTGAAAAATTCATAACAATTCGAAAACACAACGAAACGGGGTGATTCAAGTTGGAGATTACTCCTAACTCGATCTAGTATTTTATTATGTAAAAATTCTACTCATTCTGTACTTAAAATGACGAAAGAAAATCCGGCAGAAACTGTCGTCCGCACTCATTTTCTTTTTAAAACATACTCAATTATAACCTACATACATGCTCGTCTATTCGATTCATCCGAGAAAAATCGAAAACATATAAAACGACAAGTTCAAATTAACTTCTCAAAACCTAACATGCTTAGATTTTATTGAAACTTAAAACACACGTTCATCTAACTCATACGAGCAATACTAATTATCGACATTTTTCGATTCGGGTTCGACCCGATAAAAATCGAAAAGGGCAGCCCCTATTTCACTTTTTCATCGTGCTCAAAAAATGAAAATGAAACCGTAGAAACATAGGTAAGATCGAGGGCTACCTTTCTATCGGATTAGATTTCGAAGAAATCGGAAGAACGAGACGAACGGGACGAAAATCGGAGCAAAGCTCCTCCTCCTTTTCTCTTCTTGCTCACGCCAACCTTGCCTCTGCCTATCTCACGTGAAATCTGAATAATGGGGGTGACTTTGTGGTCTTTTTATAGGCCACAAAGTTGCCCGTAAAATATCTAATTATCCGGGGTCCAAAACGTCTTTTAGATATTTTCGATTCTATTCTTCGTTATTTATCTATCTCGGTTGAAACGAGAGTCAACACACTCGACTATCTTACTCGTTAAAAATATCTTCGTCTCTCGTGAACTAAAGTCGGGTTTTGGCCCGATCGAGTTGCACGTAAATCGAGAAAATGCTTATTTCTCGATTTCTCAAGTTCTCGAGTTCTCGGTTCTACTATTCACTGACGGCGAAAATAAAATTTTCGCGTATGGTCCGTATCGCGATAAAAGTGTATGTAAATTATCGCGCTGTGTCCATATCTCGACTCGAACTTCAAATCCGGGCATTTGACTGAATCCCGTATTTCGCCTCTTAGATATTTCAAAATATCTAATTTTGAAAATATCTAATTTCCAAAATATCTACTTTTGAAAATATCTAATTTTCCAAAATATCTAATTTCGAATGAATCCCCTATTTGCTCTTGTTACCCGTTATAATAACGTACTAATAGTCCGGGTTCTCGACTTCTCGATAAAATAATGTTCTCGGAAACATTCCGGAGAATCACGGCTCTCTTAGAAAAACATTCCGGACTTAACTTTAAAAGATAATAAAATTATCTCGTCTCTTTCAAAATGATGAATAGTGATTTCTCGATAATTACATCATTCTTCCGAAAGTCGGAATTATTAACTTTTCACCTTATCTCCGTATCGTAAAATAATTGAATGGAAAAACAGACGCTGCTTCGATACGAGTTCTCGAACTTAAATTATGACGATAAACGTCAAACCGAATTTTCTCGATTTCTTTCTCAATTTCAGAAATTTCTGAAATGACTTTTAACTCACATTAGGAGTTCTATTCTTTAATACGAGTCTTTAAACTTTCAACGGATTTTGAATCCCTCGTTTATTCATAAATTTTTCTTTTATTCGGGTTTTTAATTATCGGGGTATTACAGTTGAACGGTGGAAATTGGAACAATAACGAAAAACGAGTAGAACTAGACAACAGGAATTACATGGTTCGGCTCAAAATCAAGCCTACATCCACAAGAGAACAGAGAACAATTCACTAATTTCAAAAATGAAAGGAGGTTACAGAGATTACAATGAATACACTCAAGGATTTACTCTCTTTCTTTCCCCTCGTGTATCACTCTCCCTCTCTCTCTAAAAATTTACAAGTGAATATGAGATTGCAAAAGAAGACTCCTCAATCACAAAGCTTCGAGCTATATATAAGACACGAGAAATAGTCTCATGGAAATTACTAGAAAGATTGATTCCGTTAGATGCAACTAACTCCCGTACAACCCAACAAATACCATTTGATCTAAGAAATAGCTAGTGAACCTAGCATTCTCAATGTCCATATTTTATATCAACATTATACAAAGAATTAAGCATATATATTATAGTATCAAGAATCACACATTTTTATAAGATGCCCAACAATAACATTTATTATAGTATTATTTTAATAGTACATACTATATGTCACCAATACTAATAAAATGTGCATTTCTTCTAGCTAAATTAAAAATGTGTGATTCTTGATACTATAGTATGCTTAATTCTTTCTATAATTACGAAACTACCTTAATTTATACCTATATCATTGTGGGCATGTAATAATATTAAGGCCGGAAACAATATTACTATATATTACATAATATTAATTAATAGTACTATACATTGTGTCATCATATATAGTTTTGTATCTACTTCCAATCACATAATTATTTAAACATGTGATGATTTCTTTTTGGATAAGGTGGTAGGGTGAAATTTGTGGTGTCAAGTGAAGCTTGAATGGCAGAAGATAATTTTTAAATTATTTGATTTCTCACATGAATCATAATTTTTAAATTATTTGTCACTATCGCTGCAATGAAACAAATTTTTTTTATGAAAAACACAAAAATACAATTCAACAGGATATAATGTGTAAGCAAAGCCACTAAAAATTCTCCCCATTCACATCAATAATTTATTTTTTTAAAAAAAACAAGGTTGAATACCATATCAACTAAAAACAATAACATAAAAAAACTATTGTAAAAAAAAATAACAAAACAAAAGGAGGTGTGAAATACGAATATTCAAGTTATAAGCAATTAAATTGTCAGTCATTAGCAACAATTCATCGTTCAAAAGCAAAAAAAAAAAGACCAAAATGCTAGAAGCATAAAAAAAAGGGAAAAAGACGGGCCAGTCCATTATGATCAAATGTTGGGCAAAAAAACCATCAAAAAAACGTATTATTGTAGAGCCCCAAATTACAAGTGAATGGACAAAAAAGTACTCCCTCCTTCTTCCCCCCTCTCTCTCTCACTCAGTTGCACCCTCTAGAAGAGCCATGGAGACTCCCAGATCTCAAAAAATTTCTTCCCCCCTCTCTCTCTCTCTCACTCAGCCGCACCCTCTAGAAGAGCCATGGAGATTCCCAGATCACTCAAAAAATTTTGGATCGTTTCTTGCACTATTTTCGTCTTCTTGGTATCTCCTTATCTACGCTTCCGATCGCTCGTCTCTGCCATCCCTCGCCGTCGCCAGGACCCAATCTTCCTCTGCTAGTGATAGTAACACCTCCGCCGTCGACGACAGCGAGGAGAGGAGGAGATTGTGCAAGGGCAGATATATATACATCCATGAAAACAGTTCTCGCTGGAGATTATATTTCACAACCGAATGAAAACAGTAACGGTTTTGGATTTCAAACTAGATGGTTCATTACTTATGTGCTGATGGTTCATTACCTCTGTTCTTATGGTGTGCAAGGGCAGATGTAATGGTTCATGTCATCAAGCTAGATGGTTCATTACCTCTGTACTGATGGTTCATTATGCATCTCTCTGTTCTTATGGTTCACAATATCTGATGTAATAGTTCATTTCATCAAGCTAGATGGTTCATTACCTCTGTACTGATGGTTCATTATGCATCTCTCTCTCTCTCTCTTTTTCTCTCTCTCCCTCTGCCACCACCCTTTGCCTCATTGCCGTTGTCGCCGGTCGCCACCACCGGCCGCCGGTCACCGGCAGCAGCTGCTGGTAGCCGGTCGCCGGATTCCGCATAATGGACGGCGAATCATGCAAAAATTTGATTCGCATATGATTTTCTGCAACCGTTATTGATATTCCCATAAATAAAAAATTAAAAAATATAATTAATACACTAAGTTTAAAAACGTGAAACCACATCAATATTTTGGGTTTAATTGAACAAAAGTGCATTAGAATGGACCTACTTGACAATGAGAAAAAATGGTGGTTTTTTTTACCTACAAGTTCACCCAGGTGGACCTTAGAGACATTAATCCTAAAAAAAACTGCCTTTGCCGATTTCCTCCGTTTTACGCTGCCGTTTCGGACCCATGGAATCAACAATTTAAGAAAAAATACTGAGCAACTAAGCAAACCTCTCAATTTAGTACCAGAGAATAATTGAGCAACTAAGCAAATATCTCCATTTTTCGTCTTTCATGTGGTCGACTACCTATTGATTTAAATAAAACAAATGAGTGGTAGGTGTCATAATTAATATATAAACATTGAAACCACTACAATCACGGTAATAACAATATCTACTTGCCATCCTGCCGACACTCGGTTTATATAAGTTATCAAACATAACTTATATATAGTTACTATATATTACTACATAATATATATTAATTAATAGTACTATACATTGTGTCATCATATATAGTTTTGT
>JAPKLX010000002.1:24407-72694 GCA_026898415.1 Leonotis leonurus | reverse complement strand
ATTAATTGCTAGTTAGAATGAATGATGGCATTTAAACATCATCAATCACCATTAATCAATGACTTGCTACTAATTTATAATTAGCGGCATCGGCTCACGTTCTAAAGGCTCGGATACCTTCTAACTTACACGAGTCACTAATACATTAGACTATTTTTACTAATTATCGAAACAATTTGTCTCGTAAACCAATTACTAGTTCATAAAAATTCGAACGGATTGCTAGTTCATTCGGGAGTGAAAATTCGGGGCATTACAGTATTAGGTAAAGGCGAAAACCTCGATCGATTGACTTCAGATTATTAAACTTAGTTGAACGTACATTTAAACCTGACATTGATATCATTTCATTTTGCAATATTATAGCTTATATAACTAAAATAGAATTTTGAGAAAAATAAACCGACCTCTTGGAATAAATCTATTGATTTATATCATTTCTATTTTTTAGAAACAAAATTTTAATTTTGTTCAAAAACCTTAACTTGTGTTATAACTTATAGTATTTAATAAATCAAATCTATCATTACTCATTTGAAATGAGATAATTAAAATTCAAAATGATCATTCTTGAAGAATTAATAGTTTCTCACTTATAATTGTTTTTTACATTGAAGTCGAATTCTTGATCCACATGCTTTATCATTTTCCGCCCATAAGAAAAATATATTATAATTTTATTTTGTCCAACATATTAATTAGCTCAATAAATTAGACTGAGTCTGACCTAAAATACGATCAAAATTTTACTCTCTCTGTCTCGTCCTAAGTGTTACGTTTTTCTTTTTAGTTGTCCCAACCTAAGTGCTACATTTTCTTTCTAAAATTTATTACTCACACAACTTTAAATAATATATTTCTATCGCCCTAAGTATTACATTTTTCTTTTTGGTTTTCCCAACCTAAGTGCTATATTTTCTTTCTGAAACTTATTACTCACACAATTTTAAATAATAGTATATTTATATCACCACTTTTATACAAGTACTTTTAACTATTCTTAAATACCGTGTCTAAAAGCAAATGTAACATTTAGCTTGAGATAGAGAGAGTATTATTATTCGGCCCATATACTAGCCTAATATAAATAATTCAAGCCCAATTATTTAAATTTGGGTCTTGAGCTTAAAAATCAATTATGTCCGGTCCAAATACACAAACTCGGCCCAATTACTATTTAATATATATATATATATATATATATATGGATGGGTTCAGGTAAAAAGTGAGTTTTAGGTAAAAAATAGGAAGTAATCCAAACCACACATCTCATAAGATCCAATGGTCCAGATTTCATCCAGATTTTTTAAAAAAACTGAAGTTGCATTGTATTTCACAATGCAAAAGGGTATTTGAGGGAAAAAAAAACTCATTGCAGTTTTTATTTCTGGAAACTGATTTTAAAATCTCATTCTTCACGTCATAAACGAAACTTTCCCAAATACTACTTCCACCAAAAACCTCTGCCTTAAAAACGAAAATCATCTCGTTCAAGTCGTTTGCTGCACAACACCGGAGAAGAAGACGACTTTAAGGAGGTTCGGTTACAAGAAGCACCGACGGTGCAAAATATATTAGAATTTCTTTCCTCCCTAATTAAAATACAAAAAGTAGATATATATATATATATATATATATATATATGCTGCGATATAATTCATAAAACACCTTTAATGATAATATATATAGGCTCTGATACAATTCACTTTCTCTAATACACAAGTGCAACAACTCGTAGACGGTTAATCAAGAACAGCGCATCATAATTATATTAACAGTGCAACAATGTAACTGAAGTAATGCAAAATTGTAGCCTGGTTCAATGCAAATTATCGTGTAAACAATGCAACAACGTAACTAAAACAAACCATCCTGCCATGAATTCACCGCCCCTTCCATCAATTCTCTCAATGCAAACTATTAAGAATACAAGTGCAACAACTCATAGACGGTTAATAAAAAACAATGCATCATAATTATATTATCAGTGCAACAATGTAAATGAAGTAATGCAAAATCGTAGCCTGGTTCAATGCAAATTGTCGTTTAAACGATGCAACAATGATCAAAACGATGCAATAATTAACAAAACGTAATGCAAACGATCCATTGGAAATTTCTGCTGCAACTCTTCGTCACTCCAACAATATATAATCACGCATCAATTATTGAAACTGAACAAAACCCTGCAACTATTTTAAATCAACGGTTATAGAAAGATATAATTAACTATCTCTCTCCTCCATACGAATCTTGTATTTCCATAACCAACCAATCAATAATATTAGGCAAATTACTGAAATATCCTTTTAGTAATATATATGGATTATTTTAAACCCAAAATAACCGAAAATTATTAAAAGATTTCAATCGTTAGATTAGAAAAATGGAGGGCTGAGATCACTTCCTATTTTATACCCAAATGTCACTTTTTATATGAACTACATCCTATATATATATATATATGAGATTGTTATAATAAAAATAGATCTGTTTATATTAACTAAAAGTAAATCTCAACCATTCATATTTTTTATCTAATGGATATAAAAAAACTATATCCTAATTAATAAATCTTAATCATAAAAAATAACAAATTCTCTGTATTTAGAAATAAAATATTTTAAATCAAATATATACCTAAATTATCTTTTAATCTGTACGATTGATCTAAATAATTTAATAGCGAACATCTGTATATATATATTCTCTCTTTTCTCGGCATGTTCGACCATCCCGCACCCCCCACCAAAAATGTCCTTTCTGTTTCTTTCTTCTTCATCTATAGAAGGCCATAGCCAAACTTCTCATTTTTCTACTATCTTCTTCTACGGCACAGATGCTCGACATCCTCTCCTCCTCTATCTCTCCTTATCTTTTCTTATAATTTTCTCACTCTCCACACTCTCTCTCGGTTCTACCTCTGCTGCTGACTATCGAGAAGTCTTCTTTTTTCTCCGTCGACTCCCTTCGCGAGAGTCACCATTTCTCCTTTTGTTCAAGCGCCAATTTTCAATTCCAAGTATATAACTATCCATATCTAACTTAAATATTGTAAATTATTTCAATATAGGAAAAATTCGTAGTTTATCCACCTTTTTGTTTCCTGGTCAAACTTATTCGGTTTTGGTGGATTTTTTTTTAAAATCGTTTCATCTGCCCTCTAATTATTATAAGGAAGTCAATTTCTTAAAAATTCCTAAATTTTGGATTATTAAATTTTGTTTTTCTAGGGTCTTAGTGTTGGAAATGGAAACAAAAATTCGGTCATTTGTAGAGAGTTTTGCCGAGAGGTACACTCAGTCGTCTCCTAAAGTCAGAGACGGCTGACTTGTGGTTTATGAATTTTCTGGAGTTTTACGTAAAGTGAACTCAGCTGTCTCCTAAGGTCAGAGATGGCTGACTTGTACTTTCTGAATTCTGTGAAACTTTACGTAGGAACCCAGCGGAGGCTGAGTTTCAGAGACCGTTGACCTGGCCCGATTTATGTACTAAACGTGCACATTTTTTCCTCCAACTTTGTTATTTAGCTCCTACTTCTAGGGATTTGTTTTGGACCGGTCACTATAAAACTCACCCCTCTTTAACTATAGATACACATAATACATTAATTGATTTCTTCATCTCCATTATACGCATATTATTTCGCACCTTCATCTTTTTCCATAATTTTCACATTCTACTTTCATCTTTTCTCATCAATTCGGATTTCGTCCCCAACTCGAAATTTGCAAGGGCACTGCGAACGTCAGGACCGTGTTAACCCTCGAGAGTATTTTTGGCATTGGAACCGTGCACCAAGCGTTCACTGAAAATAGCTTTTAAGGCAGTGGTTCCACCACGGCACGGTTGACTAACTCTTATTGTTTCGTTTGTTTTTTATTCGTACATTTTGCAGGTTTAAGCTTCGGTTCCAACAATCTAAAAGCTATTCATGGCGTTGGTTCGTTCTCTTCCCGATCTATTAAAGCTCGAACCTTTGAATGGAATCAACTACAAACGTGGTCTCAAAAGTTGATCATCTTCTTCGAGCAACTCGATGTGGATTATAATGTTCAATGATCCCCCTGCACCTCCTGCGAAAGCTGTCGTTCAAGTAATTACTGACACAAATGGGAATGAGACTCCCCCGTCAACTCCGACTCCACCGGTTGATAGGCGGGTGAAATACGAAAAGGATAATAAAATTGTTCGTGGAGATATTCTCAATCACATGTCCAACAGTTTATTTAACTTGTTCCTTGATCGCCATTCGGCGAAAGAAATTTGGGAAGCGCTGGAGAAGAAGTATGGAGGCGATGATGCAGGCCTCAAGAAATATGTAGTTGGAAAATGGCTACAATTCCAAATGGTGGACACAAACCAATCATTGAAGAACTGCACGAGTACGAAAATTTGACGATTGCGATGCTCAACGAGAGAATGAAGATGTGCGAGATACTGCAGACGAACGTGTTGCTCGAGAAATTCCCTCCCTCTTGGGCTTAATTCCAGATTTTCCTTTCATCTTTTCTACCCAATTCGGATTTTGTCTCCAACCCGAAATTCGCAAGGGAACTGTGAACGTCGGGACCTTATTAACCTTCGAGAGTATTTTTGGCATTGGAACAGTGCACCAAGGGTTCGCTGGAAATAGCTTTTAGGATAATGGTTCTACCACGTCACGGTTGACTAACTCTTATTGTTTCGTTTGTTTTTTATTCGTAAATTTTGCAGGTTTAAACTTCGGTTCCAACACTTAGCAGCTACCACCCCTGTATGAAGCTGGAGTCACAGCCATCGAGAAGGCCACCTCCATCTCCCGTTAGTTTTTCTTAATATTTTCCTTACTCTCTTTTTAATGATTATGCTTAAGCTATGTTCTAAATTTTTGCATTGCTTTATGATTTTAAATTTAGTTGTTAATACATGATTTTTCTCTCTTATGTGCTATTAATTTTGTTTTCATTACTTATTATGCAAGTTCTGATTTTTATGTGATTAAAGGCTGAAAATTGGTATCTATATTGGAATGCTGATGTGGTTTGAATCTTTAGACATAAATAAAGGTATGAAGTTGCATTTTTTTTTATCAAATACTTAAAAAAGAGAACAATAATGCACAACAGTTAAATGAATATTGAATTAACTTACTTGTGGATTTTTGAGGTGAAAATGGGTGAATGATGTTGCCTGTTTCTTTTCTATTTTCTCTAACATAAACTCTTAACTCATCTTTCTTTGCTCTTTGTTAAACTGCTCAATCTCCCTTTTACACGGGTGAGATGAAAGGTTAGGGTGCTCCCAATGGTTAAGAAAAACAAGTTTTTGATTAAAGTTTACAATTGAAAAATTTACAAACCAGTTCTTGGGAAAAAAAATCAAACAAACCGATTTCTCTGCACAAACCAGTTTATTGACTGACAAAAACCAACGTGAAGAACATTAAAAAAATATAAAATCATTTAATGGGCTACAGATTTCTCCAAGACGGGCCCCACTTATAATATTGTTATTTTTGTAATATATATTAATATGACCGTTTGAACATCAACTTCTATATTTAGTCTATACATAGTGTTCTCCAAACACTTCATTTTTTCACATCACTCAGCATATCTTCTTCTCTTTCTTTTATTTTTCTCTTCATTTTCACTAGTAAAATAAAAAGGCATTTTCAAGCTTGCAAAATTCCGACTCTAGTGCTTCTAAAATCCAAAAATTTTCAAGGTTCTTATCCAATTTCACAATCTCATCAAATACCTTATCATCACCAACAAATTCTAGTGAACTATCAAATGCTAGAGATGATGGCTCAACAATTGACGTTCACCTCTCCTCATCATTCCAATTTTCCTCAACAAATTTCATTGAATAGTTCTAGTATTTCTTCTTTTGCTACAGAAGTGTCATTCAATGCTCCCAACGTTTCTAATTTTTCTCAACCAGTTCCATTCAACTCCCCGATGTTCCAACTTTTTCTCAACAATATTCATTCAACTCTTCTGGTGTTCCAACTTTTTCTCAATAATATTCATTCAACTCTTTTGGTGTTCCAACTTTTTCTCAACAAATATCATTCAGCACTCGATATGGATCAAGTTTTCCTTCGTATTCTTCACAAATTCCACCTACTGATGATGATGATGATGATGATGTTGTTGGGGAAGTTGTTAAATCCACTGCAATTGCAAATGAGAAAAAAAAATGTTGTAGACACATGATGACAACATCCTTCTTGTAAAATCTTAATACAATACCAACTTCGACTCCATTATTAGACCAAAATAGAAAGGATTTATGGGAGAAGATTACTGCATACTACAATTAGAATAGGTCAGAGGGCACTGCTTCGCGAAGTCACACGCTGGTAAAAAATTATTACTACGGAATCATGCCAGATTTTAATAAATGGGCAGGTATCTACAATAATTTCTAGAGCAATCGAGCTAGCAAACAATGCGACGATGATGTATTGGAGAATGCGACAATCCTAAAAACAAGGAGTGGTTGCACGTATGGAAAATCATCCAAGCAAGTTCTTTTTTTCTATGAAATTTTTTCTTTGGATTGTTTTAAATGTTTTTGAATAGTTGATTATCTTCTATATATGATTTAGATGTTTGGAAATCAATGATCGATGATGTGTATTGCTAATGCTTGTTCATTTACGATGCTTGTTTAGTCTTGACGATTAATCATCGTTTGGATAGTTAGGATCCAGAGATTGTTCTAGTGTTAGACATGGGTTAAATCAACATCGATTTTGAATTGGGAACGTAAGAATCGTCAATTCATGTATTAGTCTTGAAATTCTCGCGTGTGTAACTTGAATACGAAAGTTAAGATTGCAGCTTAATTGTGAATACGAGGCGACTATCGAGAATTATTAGTTGGGCATGAATGCATATGTTAATTACGATATTCATTATTTACAGAAGAATTTCCGAATCCTATGCCTTAATTTTTGGTTTCTCACATTTTTCTTCACTTACGTTTATTTAATCCGTTTGATTTATTACAAACTCTTTTGATAGAATATTGTTTAGGATTATAAGTTTGTTTTCTTTGTAGTACTTTAAATTAGAAAGTCCTATTAAGTTTTCTACGAGATTTGACTTAGGTTAGCTTACTCGTTTACAATAGATCTTGTATAATTGGGAGAACTTAGAGTACCTTTTTAGGTCAAACAAGATACTAGTGGTTTGTCGGAAGAATACTTACATAATTATAACAAGATGGAGGCCAAATATGAATGAAACTAATTTGAATGTCTTAAGTATTAGTCGGAGCTAAAGTATTGTGTCTTAATTATATTTGTAATATGTATTATATATTTTAAGTAAGTTCAATAGAAAGATTAATGCTTTCAATAGAAAGGTGTAATATTATTATTGTAATTATTTATTTAATACATTACTTATTTATTTTCGTACTTTATTTGAAAAATTATGCCATTTTAATTAAATTTTTACACATTTTCTAATTTCATTATTCATTTAATTATTTTTAGTATTTTTCATGATATTTTCTTTGATATGATTAAAAAATATCAGTTGGATCTTAATTATATTTATTTCAAATTCTATATTTTATATATTCAATTTTATAAGTTACTAATATTACAAGTTTAAATTTTTTTTTATCATAAGTTCATGCAAAAAAAAAGAAATTCATTTAAATTTATAATACTATAATTTAAAATTATAATATAATTTAAAATTATATATTTTTTTAAATATAGAATTCAAATTATGTATAGTAATAATATTTATTTTTATTTATGATATAATTTTTTGTGTATAATTTATTTTTAAAATATATTTTAATTACACATTAATAAAATAAATATTACTAGAAATTCACAGAAAACAACATAAGTTTTTTTTAATATGTA
Organism: Leonotis leonurus; assembly: GCA_026898415.1. Classification (NCBI taxonomy): domain Eukaryota; kingdom Viridiplantae; phylum Streptophyta; class Magnoliopsida; order Lamiales; family Lamiaceae; genus Leonotis; species Leonotis leonurus. The sequence continues at coordinate 64,818 of JAPKLX010000002.1, read as the reverse complement.
TAAGTGAATTATTATTAACAAATTGCTATAATTATTATTGCTAAGATCTTTTACATGCAAGAATGAAAAAAAAAACTATTTTAGTGAGACAAATGTGATATTTCATTTCCGTCCTCAACACCTTGAAAAATCAGCACTGATAAACATGTAAAAATTTCATTTTTGGATAAGCAGCAAAAGGCATCAAGTCAAAAGATGGGTGATCTTCAAAATCACTTCTTTGAACACAAACATATGAAAGGTCTCTACCTAGCCATGCAGCAGATCCTCCAACAACCTCTACTGTAACAGAAGAAAATGATTGAAGAAAATATGCACAAATGTGCTATATAATGTGCTCAATGTTATTTACTATGCAAACAATCGAACCCCATAAACACATAGTATTGATTGCTTTCAACCAATTTCAGGTATAGGTTTGTGATAATCCAATTACGCATTCATTAATTGTTATATAAGTATCAACTATTTAGTACAAATAATCCCCACTATAAGAACATCAGCCATGTCTTCATCGAAAAAGAAAATCCTCCCCTCTAATATCATCAATTGAACGTAAATTGTTCACTACACAAATAGATAGTTCTACATTGTAACTCCAAAACCATATTATAGTACAACAGATTGTTTTGATGCATCTCTTTCTATTTTAGAGGAACACTAAGGGACTCTAAAGCAGAGAAAGGAACAAAATGCATAACCAATGTTGGCATAAAAGCCCCCTCGTGTCCAAATGTCAAGTAAACAAATAGTTTTTTTGTTAAAACGGACAAAGTCTGAACAATTTTGAGTGTATCGGTGGACTTGCGTGCACTATCATTTACAATAGTAAACACATGTAAATTTAGTAAAATTACTCCCTCCGTCCCACTAAACTTGACACACTTTCTTTATTAGAACGTTCCATTAAGCTTGACACATTCCAAAAATAGTAAAAGTTATCTCTTTTAAAAGGTGTGGACACTATCATTTTTATCATTCTTATACTACTTTATACACTCTTCTTAATAACCATTTTTATCACTCTTATACTACTTTATACACTCTTATCTCTTCTAAAAGGTGTGTAAACAACTTAAAAAAATATACTTAAAGTGTATGATTGTGTTTCTTGTAATTTAAATTTAATATAATAATAAATTTAAGCTATATATATATATATTTATATATATATATACTAATAGTTGTGTGTATTAGCCGCGGCCCATGGTAGGAGCTAATTTCACGACACCAATAATCCTGTCCAAGTCCTCTCTAACACGTCTAACACGTTTATTACCAATTAAAAAATAATAGTAATAAAATACTAACTGCACATTAATATTTATATATATATATATATATATATATATTATCTCAACCACATGGAATGAAAAACGCTTTCAAAGAAAAAAGTCATGAAAAACGTAGAGTTTCTAGATTGTTAAATAATGCAGGAACATACCTATTCTAATTTCTAGATGAAGAACATGAAAGATGCAAGAATACTAAAATTTGAATGTATCCTGTACACACACACAAAAATAATTGCAAATCTCGATGCAATTGCATACAAATATACGAACAGTGGGGAAGAGATAGAGAGAGAGATGAGAGGATAAACAAATTAAAAGAGAATAGAAAATATACCGTGCAAAATAGATGGGGAATATACCAGTAGAATGACAGGTAATTCCTCGATTGAGTCCTTGAGAAATTTGCCGCACCGTTACGGAAGTAATTTTCTAGGCAACATTTGGTGTTCTTAATAAATTAAGCCGTGATCTTCACTTTCATATACAGTTCACACCTCTAGTAATTACTTAATTTCATATAAACTATTATTCTAACGTTTCCGATTAAGAATAATGTTGATTAACCTTATGTCTCATGTCAAGCAAATGATCAATCTACTTAACATATACATATGAATTTAATAGTGATCAAGCATTAAACTCCATACAAAACAAATTAATCAAGGGCATAGATCAAATAAACATCAAATAAGAACATAAACACTCAATCCTAGTAAGGATCTAACCAAGCATCATATATAAGGTAGAATCACCAAAGGAAACCATAGAAAGGAAGCTTACTAATTGAAACTTAAGGATCCAAAGTCGGATCCCACTTCAATCCATCGGAATTCACAACATCCTAAACTAAGAAAGTAGTAAAATATGTGTTTGAGAGTTAAAACTATTCGAGTACAAGCTAGAATATCCTCTAAATGACGCCAAAAACGAGTTAAAACTAAGTCTGGAACCGTCAGCCAGCGGTCGCTGACTTTGAGCCTCTGGCGTACTTTTCCTGCAGGGCCAGCGGCTGCTGGGCCCTGCCCTCTGAAGATCTCTGGCGCTTCACCCCAGCGGGCGCTGGGGTGCCAGGGGGCGCTGGCTCCTGCTTTGTTTTCTCGTCTTGATCTCTCTTCTCGTGCCTTCCTCGGTTCTTCCCGCTTCGCTTGGCTTTGCATAGGTGGCATACAAGACACAACTTCAAGCTTCCATTTTCCTCTCATTTTCTCATCCTAAATCCAAAACATGAAAACACTAGAACGGCGTAAAAACGAACTAAAATCAATACGAAAACATTAAAACTAAGACCTAGACACGACAACTCAACGAACAAAAACGCAACAAAAATACACTAAATAATAAACAATACTTCCCCTGAAATTTGCAAAATCTATCACTCCAGCATATGAACAAATCAATTATAAAATACAAACACAAATCTATCACTCCAGCATATGAACAAATCAATTATAAAATACAAACACAAAACCCCAATATAGTGAAGGAGAAAAGGAGGAAAAACTGTAAATTTCATTGGAGCACCAAAAATAATGGTGTTTAACATTTAACACCAATCTAATTATGAAAGTGAAATGTCTCCGTAAGTAGGTATGATTGTTTTTTGAAAAGGTTTCAATCTTTTATGAACAGGTGTCTTAATATAACTGTTTGAAATTTATAACTGTCAAAAGCTTGGTTTTATATATTTATATAGATATCGTGCTAGAGTATAAAACACTTAGGTTCGGTAGCGTGAAGGTGGTTAACACCATGATCATTCTCAATTAAATTATGTTGTTTTTATTGCTCAACACGAAAAATATTCATCCTTCTTAAAATAAGTTTATTGATCAATACGAAAAATACTCATCCTTCTTAAAATAAGTTTTTATTGATCAACACGAAAATACTCATCTATCCTTTAACACCCTAACTCCAATAATAATTGAATAAACTAGATCTTTTGTCAAAACCTTTGAATGCGGTAAACTATATAATAATTTTCTTTATAACGTTTACAACCTAACAGGAAAACATTTGAACCAAACCAACATAGCAAAACTTTCAATATACATACATATCATGATAACAATATTTCATGATGCAGATGTCGTAATATATAATCCGACCAAAAACTATAAGTCAACATTTTAAAACATTTCCAGAATAAGTACTTAGTATGCATGCGGAAACATAATGTACAATAACTGGTACGTCATTCGACACGCCACGCACCTCCTAACTCAAGTACCTGAAAATGTTTAAAGTGGGGCATGAGCATACAAAAAGTATACTCAGTGTGGGATCATATGCTAACATTGGCCAAGTTAATAAAACGGTAAGCACATACGGTACCATGACATAGCATAACTAATTCGCACTGTGAATAATCAAGGACTGTGACGTCCTGAACCCTATTTACGGGATCCTGGCGACATAACATAAATATTGCGCAATAACTGAAGTGAGAGTAAAATGAGGTAGTAGTAAAACAGCTCTTACTCATCACCAGCTGATTTCATAATCACACATACGGCTAAACACGTAATATTAAAATGGACAACAATAATCAACTGCATAACTGAGTTAGATAACCACACCTTAACCTTGAACTTGAACTGAAAGTCGAACAATTTAAAATCTTAACACCGTCTTAGTCGCGCCTCACTGTGAATCAAGTATTGGGATGGGCTTTCTTTGTTTGGTTTCTGAAATGGTTGTCTTTTGAAAGAAGCAAGCAAGATGTTTTCTTGTAGGACTAAATTTGAAATATGAGAAGTTGAAATTCTATATAAGTTATATATATATGAGTTAAGAAATGTTGAAGAGAAGAGAGGCGATCTGATTTGGATAACTACGAATTGAAGATTTGGATAACTATGAATTGAAGATCTGGATAACTACGAATTTGAATAACTATGAATTGAAGATTTGGATAACTACAAATTTCATCCTATTCAACTATATAATGTAAGTCTAATAATATAGATATTGAAATACCTAATTAAATAAATATTGTGTAAAATAAATTTTTAAATTTCATATGAGATTAATACTAGAGTCCTTAACTAAATTTTATTCATATATCTTAAATTACGAGCGCGACTTCAACTAAAATAAAAATAAACTCGACATAAAATAATTAAATATCATAAGTAAAATTCATATAAAATCGTAAATAATTTAGTGGATTCGGGCTGTTACATATCCAAATATGCTTTTAATCCTCAACACCAAAGTACTCATCTATCTAAATATGCTTTTATTGATCAAACAAGAAAGTACTCATCTATTTAAATTTGATTTGCTTTTGTGCATGCGGCTGCATCATGCCGACAAACAACCAAAAATACTCATCTATCTAAATTTCATTTTGTGTATGCTTATGCATCCTCAGCACCATCATCCAAGAGTACTCATCTACCAAAATTTGATTTTGTGCATGCATTTCATCATCCAAGAGTACCAAGAGTACCCGTATATCATAATTTACTTTTGTGCATGGATATCCTCCCTCCCAGAGGAACTTACTTTTGTGCATGAATCTGCTTCTCTACTCATCCAAGAGTACTAATGTATCAAAATTTACTTGAGCATGGATCTGTTTCCTTCTTTCTTTGTTTATTTTTGTGCATGAATCTGCTTCCCGTAGATCACCATCCAATACTATGCACCTATCCAAACTTGCGTTTGTGCATGGATCTGCTTCCTCCAAAGGAGGAAGATAGGATAATTCTCTCACTGACAGTAGTATCAAATAAAATATTCAACGAAAAACTTAACGAAGGGTTATAAAATTATACTAATAAAAATTAATGAAAAACACACTTACATTCATTAAGCTCACACAGTTACTCTTTAACAATTGTGCTGCATATGCGCGCAGCAGTGTCGAACACCGCTTGAAAAAACTGCGCAAAATCGAAATTTTAAAATCAACTATTTTCAATCGACAGAAGCAGTCAGCCGCAACATTAAAAGCGCACAGATTTCCAAGAGCATCCCTCACAGGTATTTCACCGAACACTGGGAGGGCAACTCAACATTGATTCATCTTAAGCTTAGCAATTATACATCAAATATTCAAATCTAGATTTGGATGAAAAGTATTATCAAAACGGAATTGGGCACAATAAGTCAACTATTATATAAAGTCAAAGGCAAAAATGGATGATTTAAAGAGATAATTAAACGTGATTCATACCTAAACCTCATATTCTTCGCAGAAGTCTTGCTTATTCTTCTAACATTTTGGTATGTCTCCCACTCAAATTGTTCCAACGTCATCAAATAAAATTGAGAATAAGAGAAGCGGCAAAAGAAATGGTGTTAAATAGGAAGGGACGAAACCCTAATTGTCAATATATTTATATTCAATTCTATAAATGGATAAGCTTCCATTTCCGAATAAGGTGGGTTTGAATTTTATGATTTCCAAACATGGTTAACGGAAGGCCTGGCAACAGTGAGCCGTACCAATCCAGGCCCAATCATATGATAGACCTATTAAGTGGGCTAAGCCGAATCTTAGGTTAGACCAGGTCTTATTAAGTAATTCACGTTTCCAATAAGTTTGATATATATATTTTTAAAATAGATAATTGTATGCAAATACATAAATTAACTATCATTTATGGTATTGTACATTATTTTTATAATCTGACCCACAATATACTAACTATTTATTTTATTGCAATTGAGTACATCGAACTATATTTAGTCAAGATTAAATATTTGTGGACCAAATTAGACACTATCATTCAATTCTTCAACTTTATCTTCCATTTTTGAATTGTTAATTTCCACTATCATTATGGAACAAGTGAATTGCTCAAAATTTATACGTCAACGTGTCTAATCGGGTTCTTGCATTACAAAAAAACATGAAACTGGCGACGGAATGAACGACGGATAACAAATCCGTCGTCAGCTGGCGACGGACTAGCGACGGATTGACGCGAAATACTTGACGACGGACTGGCGACTATTTTTTTGCGGGAGAGTTGGCGCCATAGTTAACGACAGACTTGACGACAGATACGTCCGTCGTTATGACATTCCGTCGTCAGTCCGTCGTTAGGTTAATTATTATTTTTAATTAAATTTAATGCTAACGACGGACTGGTCCGTCATCCAGTCGTTACGCCCTAATATATCGGGTCTTCTTCCTAGTCGCGATTCGGAAGCTTAAAACACCTCCACTGGCGTCTTCCACCCTCCAACGACGATTTCTCTTCCCCACCGGCGTCCAGGTATGTTTTCTAGCCTATTTTGTTCACCATCTCTCCCTCTATTCAATTTCTAAGTTTCTTTTCCTTTTTTTCCACCCAAGTTTTTCTTCCCAATCTGCCCGTCGCTCGTTGCCGCCGCCCATCGCTATCTTCGGAACATTCTAGGTGTCTCCAGCCACCGAGCACAGGCTGTCGTCGCCGTCCGCCTCTCCCCGCCATCGCTGTCGCTCCTCCGATGAAGGTTTGTCTATTTTTTTTTCAATTTTTCTAATTTTGTGATAATTAGTTTAAATAGTTTGAATTATTGATAATTTATGTTAATTAGTGTTAATTATTTTTAATTAGATTAATTAGTGTTAATTTGTATTAATTAGTTTAATTGATAATATTTTAAATTAGCTAATTTAATTGTTAATTATTTAATTAGTTAAATTAGATTGTTAATTAGTATGTATAGTTTTACTTAATTAGTTTAATTTTTTTAATTAGTTTAGGGTTTAATTAGATGAATTAATTTGTTTAGGGTTTAATTACCTAATTTAATTGTTAATTTTTTAATTAATTAATTTACATTGTTAATTAATAGTATAACTTTAATTACTTTAATTTAATTTTTAATGAAGATTATATGTTTAATTAATTTAGTTAGTTTAATTAAATTGTTTAATTTAGTTAATTAGTTTAGATAAAATTAATTTATTTAATTAGGATCAAATATAATTAGTTAGTGTCATTTATAGTTAATTTGATAATTGGGTTTGATTAGTTTAATTAAATTGTTAATTAGTACTCCCTCCGTCCACCAATGTCGTTAATGTTTTGTCATTTCGGGGCGTCAACCAATATTGTTAACACTTAAAAGTTTCCTTTTTTGGACACACATTTTTACCCTTTTACCCTTACTAACTCCACTAACTTTTTACCCTTTTATTCTTACTAACTCCACTAACTTTTTACTTTTTACTATTCATTATCTCCACTTACTACATTTTTTCACAAAGTCAACATACTCCATTAAAACCCTTGTCAAGTCAAAGTGTTAACAACTTTGGTGGACGGAGGGAGTATATGTTTACTTAATTTATTTAATTTAATTAAACGAGTAAAAATTTAGTTAATTAGTTTAGATGAAATTTGTTTAGGACGCCTTTTGGCTTTCGCCGCCTTCCAGATTGTTCCCTCTGCGTGCTGCCTCCCGAGTGCTCCCTCAGCCTTTCGGAGCCACCTTTTGCAGCTCCGGTGTCGCCTCCTTCGATGAAAGGTAATTGTTTAATTTAATTAGTTAATTAGAATGTTAGTTTACTTAATATATTAAATTACTAATTTTTTAAGATTATTTATCTGAATTTATATTAATAATTATTTAGGTCATTTTTTTAAGATTATTAATTATCATAATTTTGATTAATAATTATTGCATATAATAATTAACTATTTAGACTAATTGTTCAATTAGTCTAACCAAATTGAATATTAAAATAATTTAGTATAATGATTTGCCTATATATATATATATATTATGACATTAATTGGGATAAACGTAATTAATTTCTTAAGAATCTTCTCCCTTTGAGATAGATTTTAATTACGTCTTAAGGATCTTCTCCCAATATTCAAAATATTATACAAACTCATTATATTTCGTCATATTAATATTGGGATGTTTTGATGTGATGCATGTGTTGTGATGTTTTGATGATGATATGTATGTTATGATATTTTGATGATTATGTTCGGATGTTTTGATGATGTGATGTATGTTGGGATGTTTTGATGATTATGTTTGGAAGATGTTAATTTGGACGTATTAATAACGGCAAATCAATGACTTATAAAACCTTAAATTTATAATATGCATTACCAAGAAGAGAACTCATTGGTATAATTTCCCAAAATCAAACAGTCTAAGCATGACGTATTAATAACGGCAAATTAATGACTTACAAAACCTTAAATTTATAATGTGCAATCAACTGCAAATCAACTACAAATCTACTTATAATTCTCTCTCTCTAAACATAATTCTCATAATTCTAGACATATAACTATAATTCTCGACCTCTAACCATAATTCTAGCCTATTTTGTGCATCAAAGTTGGTAACTATGGAGACTCCAGTGAGACAGATTTTTATGGACAATTAGTCGAAGTGTGCGAACTCACATATCCAGGGTTATACAATAAAAAGGTCGTTTTATTCAAGTGTGACTAGTTCGACACTTCGTCGGCAGGTACAAGGGTTGATCCTCAGTTCAAATTAGTGTCTGTAAATCATACACGCAGACATAGAAATTAAGAACTCTTTGTATTAGCCGTCCAAGCTACACAAGTGTATTACTGTTCTTATCCAAGTATGAATCAACAGTGTAGAGACTGGTGGGAAGCTTGTTCTATCAAGGCATGGTCCAATATTGATATTGAACAAGTTGATGTGTCTAGTTCTACATTAGAGTCACCGTATCAGGAGGATGATGATGTGAATGTAGTATCCGTCGTCGACGTAGATGATACTATATCACTTCAACGAGATGATGACCAGGTAGAAATTGAAGATGATGAGGAAAATTAAGACACTGACACTGTCGTAGAAACAGAAGAGGATGAAGAAGATGATGATGAGTATGAAGAAGATGAAGCTTCAGAAGAAGATGAAGAAGAAGAAGAAGAAGAAGAAGAAGAAGAAGATGATGACGAGGAAGACTATGTAGATGAGGAAGATGAAAATGACAATGAAGAAGACGACGAAGATTAGAACATTGTGTAGAAAACTTACCCTATTCGAATTTCAGTCTAATTAATAATTATAAATGCAACGCATTCATTGTATGTTTAATATAAAACTTCAACTTATACGTTTCTTGTTATAATTAATGCAACTTATTTATTAATTTTCAACATAATAGATGTCTTCCGGTCGGAGATCCTCACCTCGAGATGATGTGTCTACTCCTCGAGGAAGGGGTGCACGACGTTCTCCTCTTTCTATCGGCCGGGGTAGTTCCCCGGGCTCATCATCCGGATATGATTCCGGGACAGGGGGTCTGAGCCACCACATTGGGGGCATACATTTAGGTGGTCCGTCGTCTGGCTCCGATACGGATCATCATGGGGAGCAGAGACCCACGGGGGACTTTGTTCTCGCAGTGAGTGAGCTGGGGTATGTAAATACAATTACATATTCAATTTTAACAAATATTTAATAAGTAATTCAGAAGACTAATATAAATCAAATTAAAATGATCTATGTAGGGGATTTTACCCGCACGGTGCCCCGACTGATTACATTTGAGAACTATTTAAAATAGTTCTCAATCCAACTGGATACGGTTGGAAGCTGATGCCTGAGGACGTGAGGCAGAGTACTGGGAGGAGTTTAAGGTTCGAAAAATTTCTACAACTTTTAAATTATTTCTAAATTATGACTTATAACTATATATTGAAGTTAACTACAATTTCTAACACACATTTTGGATGTTAGAAAAAATTTACTTGGGCACTGTCTCTCGATGCCAAGATTCGAGAGTTGTGGTACGATAAGTGAAGGGAGAGGTACAAGGATTATATTTGCAGGATCAAGAGGAGGAGGAATGATCCGCCACCCAGAGGTGGGAAGCCTGGGTGGTGGAGTGATGATGTCTGGATGGGTTGGCTCGCTTACTGGTCTAGGGATGATGTTGTTGCTAAATCCTAGGCAGCGAAGCACAACCGGATGTCTGAGCCACAGGGATTGGGGACTGGTCCTATCAAGCATAGGGGAGGGTCGAAGTCCGTCATGCAACGAGCTGAGGAAAAGGTAATTTCAAATCATAATTTCAAACATGTTTTATAGTTTTAATTCATATACACATGTTTCAATAACACAACCTCATTGGTATGTCATGCACAGGCTGTTGAGAGGGGAGTAAAGCCGATAGACTGCATGTTCGACTCCTTCCTCGATGAGCATCAGTACCCAGACGGGACGTACACCGATGCAAAATCGAAGGCGATAGCGGTAAGTCTTAATTTCAAAGTAATATATATATAGTTTATAATTGCAACCTTTATAATATATTATTAACAAATGTTCATTTCTTGTTTACATGCAGACTGAGGTGTTTGCCCGTGCTGACGCGGAACAGGCCCAGCTGCCTGAGGGTGACCACGATGCGGTGGACACCAACGAGATATACTTGGAGGTTCTTGGCGCCCCAGACAAGAAGAACAGACTGTTCGGAACGAGAGGCGCAGGGAAGGCATTGAGAGCCTCCAGGTTCAGTGGCTCGTCACCCGCCTCACGAGCCAACAAGAATGAGGTTGAGGAGTTGCGGCGCTGAGTCGAGGAGCAAGAGCACGAGCGACAGGAGAACATTGCCGAGCAGCGGAGATTGGCTGACCAGGTGGTGCTCGTGCAGACTCAGTACACTCAGATGGTGCAGTGGATGCAGTCTCAGTCCCAGGGAGGAGCAGGTGGTCCCTCATTTCCCCCGTTTCCCCCTCCTGATTATGATTCCTAGACTATTTATACGGTTGCTACACACATTGATACTATTATTTTGTATTTCAACATTTATAACATCTTTGGTTAATTATATTAAATTTTGAATTTCAATCGATTTCGTAAATTTTAAATTATCGTTCGATGTTTTATTTTATTTGTATTGTTTGTTGTGACAGGTTATAGGTTATCGGTATTACAAAAAATAAAAAATAAAAAAAATATATTTAAACCTAACGACGGACATAAATTCATCGTTAGGTCAACGGTCAACGGCTAACAACGGCGGCTAACGACGAAATTATCCGTCGTTAGCTCTCCGGCTCCGTCGATGGTCACCGGAGGCAAGCTAATGATGGATTCCTGTCCGTCGTTAGTTAACGATGGAATTATCCGCCGTCAGTCCATCGTTAGCTAATGACAGACTTTTTCTTTCCGTCGTCCGTGAGCCTAACGACGATCGAAATACAGACGGAAATTTTCGTCGCCAGTCCGTCGTTAAGCCCGACGGACGACGGATTCCTCGACTGGACGACAGAATATTCCATCGCCAGTAGGCAATTTTTTTGTTGTGTTGAATGATTAGTTTTTACTAAATATAGTCTGATGTACTCAATTGCACTAAAATGTTAGTTTTTATATTGTGGGTCAGATTTTAAATATAATGTACAATGCCATAAATGATAGTTAGTTTGTGTATTTGCATACAATTATCTATTTTTAAAACACTCACAAACCAGTTAAAAAATGTGTTGACTTTATTGGGATGAGGGAGTATATGATATATATTTCATTTTTTTATTGAATTATTATTTGTTCAACCTAAAACGTGTGTCTAAGTTTTCGCAAATAAACGAGGCTTATAGTACATAGTAAGCTGACTCCCCCACACTTCATCATTTGCTTGTCCTCAAGCAAATTCAATCACAATGCATCGATTCCTATCAATGATTAATATATAAGCCCAACATCCATGCATACCTTCACTTCAAGACTTAGACTAGACTAGATTTGCAACTGAATTCGGTCACTCAATTAAGACATAGTGTTCCCGTTACTAGGTTTATCAATATGCACACGACCACGATGTACACACATCTCACACCTCCCTATCATTCACATGTCCGATTCCCCTTTTATTAACGCCCTTCTAACGTTTTATTTCCTTTTTCCTTTTCCCCTCTTTTTTTATTCAATATTCTTTTTATTCAAGGGAAACCGAACACATAAACAATCGGGAGTAGTCACTCATAATCCGAATTATGACCAATGTGCACACCAATTAGCAAAGCAACATGCCCCACTTCAACGTCTTAACCACACAACATAGCCCAGTCGATAACCAAAACCAATCTAAGTCTACCACCATACATACTCATACCCAGGCTCACATGCTAATAATTGATATTCTTTCAACACAAGGTAATCAAACGAGCAAGACAACACACATATGATCAAGATTGGGGAAGCATACGACATCACACAATCACAACCACAAACAACGACATCACAACTCACATGCACAAACAAATCACAAACATAAACAACTCAACACAAATCACAAACACTAAACAAAACGTACACGTTACAAAGCAACGACAGACAACCCAAATACAGAGGGACCTCTCCCCCACACTTAAGTAATACAATGGCCCCATTGTATATAAACCAAGAGGGAAAATAAGAGACTTCCCTGTAGGATGACGAATTGTATCTCTCAGTTGTGATAAGCCAAGATGCTACGTAAGAGTAATACGATCGTCCATCTTTCCATTGGTCCTCCACTGGACTTCATATCAAGTTGGATTTACCTGCATTTTGAACTTTCATCCTCTCTCTACTACACACATATATAAAACAGAAATAACTAAACATAAACTAGACATAAGCAAAAACGTAACTAATAATACGATAAACGTGGGTTGCCTCCCACTAAGTGCTCTTTTATCGTTGTTGGTCCCGAAAGAGCTAGTTTGGTGTATGGGGGGGGGGGGGGAATACACCAATTCCAACTTTTTAGGTTTTCTTGTTTTTGTTTTTAATTAATAAGGTTTAAGCAATCTTAGAATATAAGAAGGCTTGAATTAGCAAGAAGGTTCTTCGTGTCAAGAAGAATCAACTTAGCTCAAGTATACCTTAAGTGTAAAGTAACAGTTAATAAGAGAAACTTGAACAAGTTAATCTTGATTAATGTTGTGTGCGGAATTCGGTGGTTAATGCTCTTATGTTGTGTGCGGAATTCGTAGGTGGAGTGTTTAGAACGATGAGAGCTTTGAAGATATTTGAGCAGAGTTTAGGCTTTGATTGCTTGAATTCTCGTACTTCTTTCTGGAAGTGAAGGTGGTATTTATAGCCTCAATGAAGAAACTATCCGTAGGAGATGATGGTCTCGCATTAATGGCGGCATTAAATGCATGTCAGAGATGTTGAAGCACGCGCTGCCAGGTTGAGAGTGGTTACCACCTTTCACGCGATTTCCCAATGTGTTGCCATACTGGTAATGATTCATTTTACAGAGATATTTGAAAATCTTGTACATCATTCCTTAAAACATACCATTGATGTGACAACACACTGAGTGGATGACTTATGACTAATTTACTAATTTAGGTAAGTCGGCAGTCCACCATAATGATAAGAAGAGCTTCCTCTCGCTATATGTTTGAACATGTGCTCTTCGTTTCTTTTGATATGAACAACTCGCTGTTCCTTCGTGATATGAGCAGCTCGCTGTACCTTTGCAAACATGAGTTCTAGTTGCTGTTGGCAAGGTCTTGATTCACTTGCTGTTGTAAATCCACGAGTACTCGCTTTCAAATATTTGGTCACTAGCTGTTGTGGCCAAGATTACTCGCTGTCAGGTTTTGTTGAGTACTAACTGTTGTTAACCACTGTCTGCTTACTGCTTCTTTGAACACAGCTCGCTGTAGTCTTTTCTTTCTTCACACAGCTCGCTGTAGATTCAGTTGCTGTTAATGTCTGGCTGTCTAAATAATGAGTCAACCTGTTACCATTTAACAGCTAACTGACGAAAACGCTATCTGCCTTCTTTCCTCATGATTGTTCTTTCTTTCCAAGTACAATAAAAGGCAATATGAACAGATAGTGCTTTCATCGTCTATCTGTTCATTTTTACAAACATTACTTAAAAACTAAGATCTTAACAGGTAGATCAAAATTAAGTATGACAGGGGCCTGTCATTAAACAAAGAACATATTCTAGTTCTAAATAAGAATCTTGCAGTGTGAAACTAGAATACTTATAATTAAATTTGTCCAGGAAAGCTTTTAAGAGTAATACAGATAGTAAAACTATACGATCTGCTTCTTTATATAATTTAGCATATTCCTTAACAGAGGACATTAATTACTAGTCTTTAGAAATCAAGCTTTTAACTAAGTGTTGTTTCGAATATCATCATCAAAACAATATAAACTTGTGGGGTTCCCAACAATCGTCTTGAGCTCAACATGACATTCTCCTATGCGAATTAATTTGGTTAAAAATTGAATAATTCTCTAAGTCGAACACCTGCAAAACACAACAACAAAAACCAAGCATAACATTCACTACACAAGAAAATAATAAAGAAAATAAAAATGTGGATTCGGGAGTGAAGGGCCTAGAATTCAGAAAACCCACAATTAATTAAATCATGCTCCTCTACTCATGCTATTGTTTGTTCATCAAGGACTTCTTAAAAGTTAGTCTAATTAATCACTTACGTATCCATAATTAGACGACAATCATAACTCTCATATTAGATAACCCTAATAAGAATTCCTCAATTACGAACAACAATTTGAAGTTAATTAATGACTTCCTAAAGTTGCTTAATTACTAACTTTTGTATTTGACAATTAAGCTGTAATTCTAACCTACGTATTCAAATTACACAATAGAAAAATCAAAATCAATAACAACCACGAATATGATTCATACGTTTCCGATTTAAAATCATTGTTTGATTTCACCCTAAGTCTATATTGGAATCATCTCTCAATATCAACCAATAACGATAAATCAAAATGGTGATTAGGCGTTATAATTAAACAAGCACAGGTAAATCAAAGGCAAAAATCGAAGAGCAATCAACAACGAATTAAAAGAACTACTAAACCTAGGCAGAGAAAAACAATCAATCTGTAGAACAATCGAAATAAGGACTAAACATGCTTAAAAGATTGAGTCTCGGATTGAGAGACAAACTCGCCCTCAATCATTCATCCCAAGTAGAAATTACAAGCAAAAAGTACAAAACTAGAGTTCTAAGATTACAAGTTTGAGTTCTATTTTTGAGAGAGAGGAAGTTCTTCTTCAAAATGGCCTAGAAAAGGCTTTAAAAACCCGCCAATAACTGCCAGCTAGCAGTCGCTGGCTATGAGCCTCTGTCCGCTGCTGCAGCACAGGCCCAACGATCGTTAAGCTCGTCTCGATAGGAATTCGTAGCCGCAAACAAATCCAAATTCAGAGTTGTAGCGAAGGAGAACGAGCCAAAATAAAATTGTTGCGCAAAACGCAACAATTTTGCGTATGGCCATGCTCTCGCGTTCTTTCTCCTTTCGTCTTCTGCTCGTAACTCCTAGCAAGCTCCCGTTCGGTTTTCTCGGCTTGTTAGACTTAGCACATACGATATAATCGGCACTAATTCAACTCATATCCGTCCTTCAATTCACCATCCTACAACAAACACAAAAACAAAACAAAAATCCGGCGTAATACAAAATAAAAAGACACGAAAAAAAACAAATTAAAACCCAGACACGACGAAACATCAACTAAAAACACACCAAAAACGAGCTAAACACTGACCCCAAGTCATATCTCAAGGAAGGCTTAGCAGAGCTTCCTAATTCAAGTGCTATAGAATAAATAATTAGTTCTAAACATTCTAACGAGATAGCATATAAACGATTAACTAAGCTAGCTAATTAATTGCGATTTAAATAATGGAAATTCAGAATAGGCTCTAGGAGCTGAACACTCACTTCAATCATCACATAATAATATTAAAACACACATTCACATGCTCATCTAGAATTCTTAAGAGCTATCTAATTTCGAACCTTCATATGTGATAATTAGATCGTGACTATGACTTTCACATTTAGCCACACTATTAAGAATCCTAGTTAACAAGTGAATACTCGATTAACATGTTTCCAATTATAATCGAAGTTGATTGGATCTTGATCAAACACAAAGATCGTATTGTGACCTCACTCCGCGTCTAACAAATTGTAACGGTGATCAATCGGCACAATTCAATATGCACGAATCCAAACAACAAGCATGATTTAATAATAACATAAACGATCGAATAAGAAGTTCAACAACTAGTGGAGATTGACTACTCAACCCAATACATAATCAAGAAGCAAGAACTCAAGAAACAACAACTCACTAATGACTACACTATGGGAAGAAGCAATCAATCTCCACCTTAATCCGTCTCTCCAAGTCGAAATACAAGTGAAAGCGCTAAAACAAGTATAGATTACAAGAGTCGAGTTCTATCTATGAGAGATATGGTGGTTTTTCCCTCAAATGACCTGAAACAGGCTTTTAAAACCCGCTAGCAACCGTCAGCCAGCGGTCGCTGGCCTTGCCTTTCTGACGCGCGCCATCTGCAAAGCCAGCGGTCGCTGGCCTCTATTCTCTGAAATCCTCTGCATGTAATACCCCGTACTTTAATTCGAAAGAATTATCAAGTTTTAATATTAATTAGGGTATCATATCCGTAGGATTTTAATTTTTCGTTGATGAATTTCAAATACGAAAAATTTATTTATCAATGAGTTAACGTTAATTGTGACGTGCTCGAATTTCTATTCAATTATTGATAAATCCCTGATTGAATTATTATTTTGGAATTTTGAATTATTCAAATAACAAATTGAGTATTATTATTATTATTATTATTATTATTATTATTATTATTATTATTATTTCATGCTATTAACATTTATATGATACATCTCCTATTTATTCATTAAGAGCCCAATTGAGTTAAGAAAATCTTAATGAATAAAATAGAAAGTCCAATATAATTTAAAGCATCACTTATGCTATTAAGAGTCCAAGTAAGAAAAATAGCCCAATAACCATATGTATTACATCCATGCATATATACATGTTGAATTCCAATACATTAAAAAAAAAAATTAATAAATAAATAAATGAAAACACAATGGAAGCCACACTCTCCTCCACGTCCTTTGCACTCCTACCACACACCACTTTTAGTTCCTACCAACTTCAAGCCTTGTCCACCACTCGTAAGGGTGCATCGACATCACCATCTATCTATAAGAATAGAGACACTTATATCTTTTGTGGGGTACTCTGCAAGTGAAGAAATAATACATTTTGAAGAGTTGCAGCAGAGGCCTAGCATAGAAGGAGAAAGTAGCAAGTCCTCTTTCAGAATTCCAAAGTTCAAGCAAGTAGGTTTCATCAATTAAGTTTCATATATTACATTGTATTAATTCAGCATGTTTTTAGTCTTTCGTTTCAGTTTTACAACATGAAATTTAGCTAACTATGTCTAGATCTTGAACCATAGGATGCTTCACAATTAGAGCTTCTTTACTACTTCTGCCTAAGTCTTGAACATAGACTATAACATGCTTTCACAAAGAGCAATCAACACTTTACAGTAGTAGAATAAGTTGCTAACTCCCAAACTAAACTTCACACAATTCATATATCAACATCTCAGTAAATCAAATTCCAACGAAATAATATTGTATAAATAAAATTCACAAACCACAGATTTCTTAATGATCTTAAAAACAAACTTATCTGTTGGTTTGGAAAGCAAAACTCTAACCGAACCACCCCGAATCACTCCGAATAACTTCGAACAACCTCGAACAAGTCCGAAAACACTCCGACAGACCCCGAACCAACTCAAATGGTTCCGAACAGACCTCGAACCAACTCAAACGGTTCCGAACAGACCTCGAACCAACTCAAACGGTTCCGGACAGACCTCAAACCAACTCGAACGGTTTCGAACAGCCCCGAACCAATCCCGGACATCCCCGAATCGCTTCGAAACCTATCTGCAATTTAAGAAATCTCACAAAGCTCAATTAAATCATAAAAATTAAAAATTTAAAACTAACAATAATATGTAAATGAGAGAAGATGGGAGTGAGAGGTTTAGGACTGAGAATGGAGAGACAAGACGATGGAGATTCCACCGGCAACGACGCCAGAGATGTGGCGGATTTTGTGCATGTGTGTGCTGTCTCTGTTTCTCGCGAAACAGAGAAAGAAAGAAAAAAAAAAGAGGGGAGGGAGAGTTAGAAGAAGGATCTGGGGAGAAGCCACCATGGCGGTGACGATTTCGCCGGAGAAGAAGAAGAAGAAGGCGGTGGAAACTACAATTTTTTTTTGGGATGTTGTTTCTGTTTCTTGCGAAACAGAGAAAATAAAAGAAAGAAGAAAGGGAAGAGAAAGAAAGTTGCTCACGTAAATGGAGTTTGGCCCATTTTGTGTTTGAGCATATTTAAATTTTATTTTTGTTTTATTTTTATTCAATTATTATTATTTTGTTTTAAATTGGCAAGGCATAATAATAATTATTAAAAATCTGAATAAATAGGAAAATGGGCCGGGTCGGACAATTGGGCCGATAAAACTTAGGGAAATGGGAATTTATTCCTTGGGCTGGGCTCATACAAATTAATTAGTTGGGCAAGATTTAATTAATACTAATGGACTATTATTATTGAATAATTGTGTCTTTGGGCCTAATTAATTTGGACCTTGATTAATTGATAATTAATTGAAAATTAATTATTTAATTAAATTATAATTATTGATGGCTAATAATTAAGGTTAATAATTAATTAAGAGTAATTAATTATTAAATGTGAAATCTTTAGTAATAATAATTATATTACTTAATTAATTTAGTGAATCTAAATTAATTTAAATCGAGACATGAACTTTTCTAAGGGTCTCAAATTACGAGAGCATATCTAGAAATTCCGATTCTTATGCCAGATTTATTTATCTCAATTATATTATTGCAAGCAAGCAATTACTTATTTGTCAAATAAGTAAACGTTTATTTCATTTGAACGAAGCTAAGGTTTTCGGAGAAAACCTTAAAGCTTCTTAGTGATTTAGTAGATCGGATATGAAACCCTTAAACCTAAAATCATTACGTCTCGAGTCAATAGAGATAGTTTAAGAACTTGAACGATTCTAAATGTTACTCGTTACCTGAAGGTCCATCGAGGGAGTGGTAACCAAAGAATGAGAAGGAGAATCAGGTTTACCAGCAAATACCGGTTTCCAGGTGGGTTTACTATACAACCTATACTTTTGCTGTAATAAAGCATGTTTAAAGAAAATGTGAAATGATTGACATGCATAAAATTCCTTGTGTTTTGTGTGTGATTCCTATCTGTGTTGAGTCATGTTTACAAACTGGTCAACTTGTGAATAACGATCGGATCTTGAGCCATGTGTTGGTCAAGGTTAGTGTACACATGGGGAGTGTGATCGTGAGTCATTACGGACCGGTCCACATAGGACTATGTGTCAGTATTGACCGATCCGGTGGCACCCATTGGTCAACGTCTGGGGGAGTGGAACCATTGCTCACCAGAGTTGTTACCATTTTTAACGTCTGGGGAAGCAGTAACTTTGCTCACAGCGTTGTTATCATTGATTAAGTCTGGTGGAGCGGGAACATTGCTCACCAGCATTTGTTACAGATATGGATGAGACACATGGAAAAGAGAGTGATCACTCCAACTTTTGGTAAAATCAAATGATATTTAGTATACGCAGGTTATTTCAAGATACTTGTGTTATACTGTGATAATGCATGATCAATAACTATTTGTTTTCGGCATAACCCACGGAGTACATCAAGTACTCAGCCCTGCTTGTTTTTCCAAACACTTGCAGGTTGAGCGATGGGGTGGTGGCGATGGTGCTGAGTGAAGATTTCTTATATGTTAAGTATTCAGAGATAATACATATCTTCATATATGTGTTAAGTTTTCACTATTCCGCTGCATTTCTTTGTCCTTTGTTGATTTTTGGCTATCCGGTTTGTCTTCCAAAAACTAGAACCTTCGAATTGTACCTTAGTACTTCATTACACTTCTTTATCATTTTGAACCTTTCGTGAATGTTATTAACTCCTTTTTGGATTGAGCTTTTGGGCTATAAAGTTTCCTCCAAATCTATGACAATACTCATTTGTTCAGTATTACTCTTCAGTTACCATTATTGTTCCTGTTATTTCCATTTCTTTTCCGGTTCTTCCTTCAATTCACAGTCACGCTCCGATTGATCTGTCCTTTGGAAATTGGGGCTGTGACACTGCAGGTCTGCCCCAGCGAGCGCTAGGGACCTAGCGGACGCTGGACTCCATGCTCATTCACTCTCTTCAATTACTCCTCCCGTGCATTCTTCAGCTCGTTTCGCTTCACACGACTTTGCTTCTACGGCATTGTTGGCATCGTTTCAGCTCACTTAAACTTATTCTCATCATCCTACATCAAAGACAAGAACAAACAAAGCACGACATAAACACGAATTAAACGACACTAACCCAACTCGAACTAAAAACTAAACACAACCAAAATGAACCATAAACACACACAAAAACGAGCTAAACATTATTCAATATATTTTTGATAAATATATCATTCTATTCAGTACACATAACTCAATTAATAACAATAAGTTAAGTGAGATTTAAATTGCATTCAATACACAATATACACTTAGTAAAATTATTTTTTTAAATGTGTATTAAATCACAGGAATAAAAAATACGTGCGTCAAATCAAAATGAATAATAATTCCCTAACAGGATGGAGTAATTTAGAATATGTACTACATTTAAACTTCATTAAAGAATAATTGCATTATTCATTCTCATTCTAAATTGAACAATGATGTCATAATTATTGGAACTCGTTTAAATGTATACTAGCATGTGCACTCAGTACTATAAATGGTAAGAAATAAAAATAATAAAATTAACTTTAATTATATTATATATTAAATTATACAATATGATTTTTAAGTTATTAAAATTCTCTTCAAATGTAATATAAATACAAATTCAAATTAAAAAAAAAGTATCAATTTTCATAATTTTATTGGAGCATGATTGTTAAAACTATAGAAATTATATTGCAGATACCTTAATGTAAAAATTAATTTATTGCATTAATCAAGTGAGTATTTTTTATCTTTTACTTAAAATGCATATTTTAGCTTTTGTCCCATTCAAAAATCAATGACTAATATTTAATTATAGTTAACACGTAGATAACTAATTCTAATATATTCGTTGTGTGAGAAATGAGAAATGATATTAACCATCCATCTTAATAAATCAATGATTGCGATATTATCTACAAATTAACTTTATTTATAAATTAACTTTCACATTCCTACAATAATGGAAAATTTTTAAATTTGATATAATGAATCTCAACAATTGATTACGATTGATGACCTATATCTATTGTTATTTATATGTGTGAATATATAATTATTTCGATATTTAAACGAGCATAACTTGTTCGCATTAATTTTTTTTATATATCATATATCAAATTAAATATCTTTTCACAATCTTTATATTGTATATATTTTTCTCAAGCGAAATAATATATATTTGAGAAATACTATAATTACATGTAAGAGAAAATGATAAGTTAATTTTATTAACACGTAATATATATTATTGATCGTGCATTGTTTTTGCAAATAGAATTTAAGTAATAGTTAATATACTTAATTATTATTGACATTAAAATTAAAGTTAATTACAAAATTGATATTAAAATTGAAATGCTTCTTGTTATATATATATATAGATTAAAAAAATATATCTTTGTAGAAATAATTATTTCTGAAATTTTGATACAAATTATAATTTTACTTTGTTTTTAATTTAAATTTTAAAATTTATAATTCTCTAATTTTTCACTAAAAAATTCAGACTAATTTAATTTGTGGTTAAATTTCTAAATATCTTTTAGTTATTCTATCTTTTATTTAAAAAAAATCAAAATAAGAAAATGAAAGTTAGAACCTAGAAAAAAAGAACTTACATTTCAAATTTTGAAAATTCAAAAAATAAATCAAAATTAAGATGAAAAAGTAAATTATTCCAAATTTTTTTAAAAATGTTAGTATTGTGTATATTTTTAAATCAAGAAAGAGTACTGAGCAGAATTAGTAAAAAAGAAACAAACATAATGCGTGTTGCGTAGTGCATGGGCTCACTACATTAATCATTTAAATTGTCATTAAAATTAATATTAATTACAATATTAATATTACACTCAAATTGAATGCTACATGTTTTATATATATATAAATAACATATGTAAATTAATGATTATATATTATACTAACTATCTCAATTAAAAAGCAAAATTTCTAAAGTAAATATTAACAGTGAAAGAGATGAATAACAAAACATCACATCAAATATTAATTGAAAATTTTCTTTATATAAAAAATATAGTATTTACTAAGTATTATGTATCAATATATTAATATTATTATTATTATTTCTATATATATATATGTTTGGTACTCCCTCTCTCCAACTAAACTTGACACAATTCCCTTATTTGGACGTCTCACTAAACTTGACACATTTTTAAAATAGTAAAAGTTATCCCTTTAAAAATGTGTGAACCATACCACCTTTATCACTCTTACACTACTTTATACACTCTCCTTAATAACCGTGCCCAAAAGTTTTGTGTCATGCTTATTGGAACGGAGGGAGTACAACATAATCACATAAATTGTATTTATTTATTACGAAAATACTCACACACCCGCCCGCGGCTGGTGAGGTTAATATGTTCGCGAACGATGTGACATGCCTCATAGATAAATATTAAATTTTGATAAAATATTCATTAATTCTCACTTTCCGACTAAAGTTTATTGATCGATGTATAATTTAATAGTATTAAATACAAAATAATACAAAAAATATAAATAATGAAGAAAAAATTTTATAGTAACATGTATGCTGATGTGGCAATGCTACATCAGCCATGTGTACGTTATTGATGTGGCAATGTTACATCAACCATGTGTACGTTAAATTGTATCCACCGCGAACGATAAATGATCTTAATATTTATTATACACACTTAAAACACCTACCAAGCATGCCTACATGTTTGATACTTAGGGCAGACTCAATCAATAATGGGAATTATAAAATTAGTACTTTAAATTATGTTAAAATATTAATTAAAAATAAAATATTATATTATCTTGATTATTGGATTGATTTTTAAATATTTTGGTAAAGAAAGAATGAAAAAAGAAGAAGAAATGAAGAGAAGTAACAAAGGCACGAAGAAAGAAGATAAAACATGATTTTTTAAAACAAAAATTAAAATAATTAAATTTACAAAAATTTAATATTTGGGGCCTTGTTCTATACAACTTGATGGTCATGGTAATAGCCGGCCCTGTTGATACTACATGTGCGTAACTCTTGTTAATAATAAATACCGGATAAATTTTGTATGTATTAAAATTTTAATATCACTATAAATTTAGAAATAAATAAATTTATTTAAAATCAAAAAATATAATAATAACAAATTTTTGTCAAAGATAACATACGAGGAAAACGTAGTGTACTCACACTAAAAGTGATTTGATTTGATAAAAAATATTAACAAATTTAATTAAATTAAATCATTTTTATTGGAACGAGAAATATATCTATATATATATATATATATGAGAAAGATCAAATAAAAATGAACTATATGAATTAACTAAAAATGAATACAAACCATTAGATCCTTTAAATTAACGATATAGATTTAAACATCATTTTTTGAATATATTTTATTTATTTTTTCTTAAAAGATGTTATATATGTAATTTTATAAATTTGTTATCATTAATTAGTGGAATTATTGTTATCCCAATTAGTGGAATTATTGTTGTTGTCACAATAAATATTTATTTTAACGATTATTATAAATTTGTTATCCTTAAATAGTGGAATTATTATTGTTCGGTTGGTATTATGTATGGTCCATATGCCAATTAAATCTCAATACATGTTATATTCATCATTCTCATTCTATCTTTCACTCATATGGCCGTATCGCTGCATTCCAGCTCTGACTTATTTTCCTCGTTTATCCAGAAGAACATATTCCTCCTCAAAAAAAGTAATTCTTTGAGTTTAGATATGATTCTCAAGCTTCGTATTCAAGGTATTATGCATTGTGAACGTATTATGCATTGTTTATGTGCTTCATTTAGCTTATCAATCATTGCATATAATTCATGTGGGCAACACCTACTAACTAACTTTGGATGGGCAGCAACATTCACTTCCTCACTGATTTTTTTTCTCGTACAACTAGTGGCCGCGTCTATTTTTTTTTTCCACATCTGATATTTTCCCCCTTTGCCAGATTTCTTTTGGAGCATTATCACATCACATTCAAAATCATCATCTCTAATATTGCTTGTGCTTTTTTTTTCAAGCTTTCCTTCTTAGGCTCTGACCATGTTTATAATCAGTGAGATAATATAAGAAAATTGAATAGATTAAAAATAAATCTAATATGCAATATATTAAAAAGCAAAGGATTAGCCCGTTATAATACAAATGCCAATTAATTAAAAAGCAATGATATATATGAATTAATGCATTGATATCAGTTACTGCATAAAGAATACACAATAAATATACTATTTTGAATTTACATTACAAACTATATAATAATATGCTCACAAGAAATATATTCATATACATCTAATATTTATAACTAAAGCAAAAATAACTAAAAAACACGTACATATATGCAAGAACTAAATATATAAGCAGAACTTTATAATAATATGCAATAACTAAATATGCTAATAAATATATTATTATAAAAATATGTTTATATTAATGTGCAACAACATATATAATAATATGCATTAAAGGTAAGTCTCTCTAATTAAACGCATTAACATCAATTACTGCATAAAGATGCATATGTTAAGAATACATTAAGAAAATTAATCGTACCTACGAAATTTTTCTTCGGGTTCGAACCACCTTCATCCGCCATTTTTGCAACGTTTGTGTATCATGTTTACGTTGTCAAATTACGAGTTGTATGAATTATCTAGATGCATTAAATTATAAAGTATGCTTTTTTTATTGTTATTAAATATTGAATTAATAAACTCTCTTCAACTATAAATTATGTTGTCTTTTAATTCGATAGTCATTCCCATTATACTTTTTAAATTTTAATTAGATTTTATTACTTCTAATTATGTTTATAATTAGGGCAAATAATATTTTAGTTAGATTTTTTTATCGCAATTAGATCCATTGTTGCATTAGATATCATCGGTTAATGCATCATTGAAAATGCTCACCACCTACGGTGGGTGGGGTTAATATGTCCGCGAACGATGTGACATATCTCGTAGATTAATATTACATTTTTAATAAAATTTTATTAATTTACGACTATGGTTTATTGATTAAGGTATATTCAAAACTATTAAATATAAAATAATAAAAAATAAAAAATGAAAATTATATGTCACCTCAGCCGTGTGCACTTTAAGTTGTGTCCACCATGGTCGGTAGAACGCTTCTAAATGCATCACGTATTTCATTTTGTGTATTACTAACATGAATTATAATGCATATTTTCAAAATTAGAGCAATGCATTAATTCAATTAATATAATGTATTGACAAAATTAATATCATGCATCTCGATTAATATAAAAATAAATAAATTTTCTAAATTCAAACAATGCATTAATTTTAAAATATAATGCATTTATGAAATTACTCCAATGCATTAAAATTGTGACTAATAATACGAATAAAAAGGAAGAAAGAATATGAATAAGTTTTGAGCTAAATAATATATCACAATATTTTTTCATGATTTGATTTTTATAAGAAATTTTCATTCTTATGTTTATTTGATGAGCTTATCTTTTAGAGCTTTGAATATCTTTTATCCATAATCGCATGATTTAATTTTTACATTTACATAGATAATGCATAATAGTATAAGGTGCAATGCATTCCTTCGGGATGAATTAATCATGGTAGTTATTCATATAATGCATATATAAAGTTAATTTATATATGCATTAATTTAATTGATCAACATTTATAAAGCTTAACTAATTACAATATTAACCTTTAAACTTATTTAAAGGAGTGTTCTCGTTAGATCCATCTTTTTTATATATATATATATATATATCTAACTATTTTTATAAAAAGTAACGTACCGTAAAATAAAATGTTAATATGAAATAGTAAAATTATACAGAAAATGCAAGTGTCAATAAAGGAACAATTAGGCCATTGATTCACTTCATGGCTATAGGAACAAGAAACAGTGATCCTCCGGTGGCGACCAATCAAAACACTATAACCTCACTCTATGTCTATGATCGATCGCCGATTTTCGAAGTGAGATTTGCACAATGGTTAGGGAATAAATGACACGGGTTTTACGTGGTTCGACTTTTAATGAAGTCTACGTCCACGGAGAGGAGAGCTTTCTTATTATGACTTGAGAGCTGAAATATCGATTACAGAGTGAATGCCTGAATCTAGTTTTAATCTCGACTATTTATAGAAAGCACAATGGCGGTTTACACCAAGTGGGCCGAGCTATTGGGCCGGCCGAGCTGCTCTTAATGGGCCGAGGTGTTGGGCCGCCGAGCTGCTTCTGGGTATTGGGCCTTATTGATGGGCCATATGCTTCTGGGTATTGGGCCTTATTGATGGGCCATATCCTATCACATCCCCCCCTCAAAAGAAGATCGGCACCGACTGTTGCCGAGGTCGAAGTGAAGAAGGTTGTAGCCGAGGTCGAAGTGAAGAAGGTTGTAGCCGAGGTCGAAGTGAAGAAGGTTGAAGCCGAGGTAGCAACCGTGGTGGTGGAAGACAGCTGTTGTAGAGGGTCGTGGGTGACACGTGTCGCCCTTCTGTTGGAGGAGCCGAAGAGGCGGGATTTCGAAAAAAGGCGGTTGGGAAAAGGTGAAGTGATGTCTATAAAGGCTTCCTTTGGAAGCTAACAAACACTTTTCACTTTTCGCAACCCTAGTTTCTTTTTTCCTTCTGCAAAAAGTTCCCAGCCTTTCTGCCGCTGTCAATTTCAACTTTGAGAGATTTTATTCGCATCTTTCTGCCAAGTAAGTTTCTGTTTTCATGGCTTCTGTGTCTTCTTCTGCTTCTGCTTCTTCTGCGTCTTCTTCTCGTACTCTGAGTGGTAGGGAGATTGATTCTCCATCGTCACTCAGGAGTGTTCCGGCGAGGGTCACCGTGAGGGTTTTCACCCGAGCGGCTCTACCCCCTATTCCTAAACTTATAGAGTACCCACCTTTGGCTGGGTCGGAGGCTGCCTTGGAGTGTGCCTCAAGTATGAGTGCATCCCACATGTCCAACCTAGTTAGAAAATTTTGTTTTCCCGATTCTGCAGAGTTTATTTTACCTAGGGCGGAGGATAGAGGTTGCTCTCCTCCTGTAGGTTTTTTCACAGTATACGAAGACTACCTCAACTTCGGTCTTCGTTTTCCTTTACACCGTATTTTTGTCGAGCTTTTGGATAGATTCGAGCTTCCCTTAGGTCAGTTCGCGCCTGCTTCCATTAAGCAGGTAATAGGTTTTTGTGTCGAAGTCGGTCGCCGAGGTGGACCGATGTCGTTGGAGTCTTTACTCCGTTTTTTTAGAGTAAAGCGGGGGCCAACTGGGTGGGTATATCTCTCACCTGTAAATAAGTTCAAGTTGGTCACCCCATCCAAAGTATCGAACTGGCAGAAGAAGTTTTTCTTCTGCCGAGCTGAAGGCGTGCCCCTCCATGGCTGGTCGGCGGCCAAATTTGGCCCGCAACTAAGGGTGGATCCCGTCGGTGAGCTCGAGACGAGCTTGATGGACCTCGGCACCGTCAAAAGGACTTACGCCGAGGAGGAGCTGTCGAGGCACGGGCTGAGCCCATGTGACACCCTAGCCGACGTGGATCCGGGTGAGGCTTCGTAGTGTAGTTTGTCTTCGTTATCCGAACTAGTATTTTGACTTCGTTTATCTGAACTGGACTAATACTTGTATTTCTGCAGTGAATCCAGAAATTTTTGAAGCTGCCATGGAAAAGAAGAAGAGGAAGAGGCCGAGAACCTCGGCCGTTGAGGAGACGCCACGCCGGGATCGGGCGGAGAGGGTGGAGGCCGAGGTGACTCCGCCCGTGATTGACCTGGCGTCGCCGGGGAGGGAGGCGAGAAGCTCGGGTGCTCGGGCATCCGGGTCGGGGTCGGCACAGAGGACATCGTTTCCCGAGGTGAGTAGAGAATAGCTTTATATATCTTGCTTCCTTAATTTTTTTTCTTGTGCTGATATATTCCGTGCAGGAGGCGGATGTGGCTTTGGACGGGCTGAGTGCCCTCTCGAACTTCATCATTGGTGGAGTCGAGCAGTTCCGGGCCTTGAATGCCGAGCTCGGGGAAGCGAGGTCGGAGGCGACGAAGGCGGTGGGCGCGGCGGAGGCGGCTAGGAGGAGGGCGACTGACCTCGAGGTCGAGGTCGCCACCCTGAGGGCCGAGCTGGCCGGAGAGCGGGAGAGGGCGGCCCGAGCGGCGGCGGAACAGGGCGGAGTGTTACGGGCGCTTGCTGAGCGGATTTTCCGCTCCAAGTATTTCGGCACGGTGGCGGCGCACCTGGTGAGCGCCATGAGTACGCCGATTACTTCGGCAGCGCTCGACCGTGTCGCCAAGGATTACCCCGAACTTGATAAAGTCAAGTACGGGTATGAGGTGATGACAAAGGAAGAGATGTTGCGGGAGTACGCCGAAGTACTCGTGGAACACACCGCGGCGATCCCGGTGGTCGAAAGGCTGGCGCGGGAGAGGTCCCCGCTCTCCGAGCAGGCGGTTCGGCGATGTCCGGCAGATCGGGATGACGATCTGGAGGCGGTCATCGCCGAGCTTGCCAGGGAGGCGGCCGCTGATGCCGAGGGAGGAGGGGAGGCCGGCGACGAGGCGCCCGAGGTCGGCGATAGTTAGCTTTTTCTTCTCTTCTCTTTTTTTTTTTTTTTTTTTTTAGCTTGTATCACGTCGCCGCTAGGGCGGCGATATTTCCACATGTATATAAAGTATCCTTTTTTTGAACTACGCTTTGTGCTGAATTGTTTAATTTTTGCTGCTGTAGCCTGCCTTTGACTTCTTCCATACTTCGCATTCTGAACAACAAATAAACGAGCTTCGTCGTGCTGCCGAGGCTGTCGAGGTCGAGGCCGCGTGTTGGAAAAGCCGAGCTGCCAACATCGAGACCGAACTCGAGGCGAAGCTTAGGTCGGCACAGGAGAAGCTCGACGAGGAGCATGCGAGGTTTTTGGAGCTGGAGGATAAGTTTAAGCAGGTTAAGGACGACCTCCAGACCTTTAAGGCCTTGTCCGAGGAGCATGAAGAATACGAGGACCGTATACATAAAAGTGGTGGCATGACCATATACGAGGTCCATACACAAATAAAAGAGGTCCGAGCTCGTACGAAGAAGTACATAGAGAAGTACGGCGATGACTCCTGGCAAGTTCGTGAGCAGGAAGAGGCGCTTCTCAAGCTCGGATCCATGTATAAAATTATTCAGAAGAGGAACCCGAGGCTGAAGAGGTGGATCGAGTCTAAGAAGGCTTCACTCGAGGCTTCCTCTTCGGGTCAGTTGGAAAGGAGTTCGGCTGGCGCTCCTCCCCTTACTTTGGGTCAAACTCGAGAAGAGACTCTTGCCATCATGTCTCGAGGTGGAGGGCGGCGCGCTTCAGGCGGCCGAGGTCGAGCTGTGCCTCCAAGCCGAGGTCGATCTGCACCTTCAGGTCGAGGCCGAGGTGGTTTTGGCCGTGGTGAGGGGATGGCCTTTTTGGATATGGTGCTCGGTCATGGTGGCGCCAGTTCGAGCTCGGGTTTGGGTTTTGTGGAGAAGTACCTTAGTTTTAGTGGTAGGTCTCCGGGCTCAGACCCTCCAAGCTGATTGTAATATGTATTTATGAAATAAAATAAAAATACAATTTTCCTTGTCATTACTTCTCTAAAGCTTTACTTATTTTGTGTAATCAAGTTTGCTTCAAATTATTGTGATGACTGGCTCGTACTTCGTAATCGCTTCGTTTGATACCGAAGTTTTACTTCGTCTAAAGGCGAAGTTTGAGACTTCGGATAGCTGAAGGCGAAGTTTTGAGACTTCGGGTAGCCACTTCGTTTAGGAACGAAGTTTGGGCTTTCAAGTTCCTTAGTTGTCGATTTAATCGATAGGAGTGGTCTCCTCGCATGGTTGACTGCTACTCTCAATTTGGAGTTTTAGCTCGACTTGGATCTAACGCAGTATGTATACAAAAAATGTTTCACAAAAGAACTTAATAAAATCCGAACTACATAAATTACAAATAATATTTCTTTAAATGAGAAATATGCCAAGTTCGGGGTATTGGCTCCCCAGATAAGTGGACGAGCTTGTATGAGCCTTTGCCGAGGACATCTTGGATTTGATAAGGACCTTCCCAGGTGGCTTCAAGTTTACCGAGCTTCTCCGCCTTGCTAACTTCATTATTCCTGAGAACGAGGTCGCCTATTTGAAACTGTCGATGTTTCACTCGATTGTTGTAATACCGAGCTACTTGTTGTTTGTACCGAGCTTCTTGTATGTAGGCTCGTTCTCGTTTTTCCTCCAACAAGTCCAAATTAGTTCGGAGGCCTTCTTCATTGGCATCGGTTGTGAAGTTTATAGTTCGGGGGCTCGGCAAACCGATCTCCACTGGGATTACTGCCTCGGTTCCATAGACGAGGCTGTATGGTGTTTCTCCATTGGATGTCCGAGGTGTAGTTCGGTAGGACCATAGGACTTGGGGTAAGTTTTTGGCCCAATCTCCCTTGGCTTTGTCGAGACGAGTCTTTAAACCTTTAACTATTGTCCGGTTTGTGACTTCGGTCTGACCATTCGCTTGAGGGTGCGCTACCGAGGTGAATTTTTGCTGGATATTGAGCTCGTCACACCATTCTTTAAATGCCTTATCCGTGAATTGAGTTCCATTATCTGAGACGAGGACGTGAGGTACACCGAAGCGACAAACTATACTCTTCCAAACGAAGTTGAGGGCCTTTTTGCTCGTAATTTTTGCAAGAGGCTCGGCCTCTACCCACTTCGTAAAATAGTCGATGGCGACTATTAGGAATCGTAGTTGGCCGGGGGCCTGCTCAAAGGGACCGACGATGTCTATCCCCCATTGCATGAAGGGCCAGGGGCTTTGCATGGTGGTTAGCTCGGTTTGAGGTACCCTCGTTATTGTTGCATGAATTTGGCACTTCGGACACCTTTTGACGAGGTCGACTGCGTCTTGAAGCATGGTCGGCCAGTAGTATCCCCATCTCATAATTTTTCTGATTAAAGTCCGAGCTCCAACGTGACTGCCACAGGATCCTTCGTGCACTTCGCGTAGGATGTAGTCCGCTTGATTGGATCCCGCGCACCTTAGAAGAGGTTGAAGATATGATTTTCTGTACAATACTCCCCGATCTAAGACATACTTGACTGATTTGTTCTGAAGTTTCCGAGCTTCAATTTTATCATCAGGGAGTTTGCCTCTTTCTAAATAATCCTGAAGTGGTGTCATCCAGCTCGGCTCGTCATCGATTATTGCGTTCACTTCGGCTTCATCTATACTTC
Organism: Leonotis leonurus; assembly: GCA_026898415.1. Classification (NCBI taxonomy): domain Eukaryota; kingdom Viridiplantae; phylum Streptophyta; class Magnoliopsida; order Lamiales; family Lamiaceae; genus Leonotis; species Leonotis leonurus. The sequence goes on along the minus strand of JAPKLX010000002.1, from coordinate 33,105 downwards.
GGGTTGTGACTTCTTCTACCGGAGAGGCCGTGGATGACGATGCGAGCTTGCTTAATGCATCAGCTCGGTCGTTTTCGCCTCGCGGGATTCGTATCAACTCGAAGTATGAGAAGCTTTCTTGTAAAGTTCTGACCTTGTGGAGATACTTCTTCATCCTTTCATCTCGCGCTTCGTATTTTCCGAGGACGTGGCTCACAATGATTTGGGAGTCACTGTAGACTTGGATGGCCTGTATCTGAAGGTTCTGCGCGAGGCGAAGTCCAGCTATTAGGGCTTCGTACTCCACTTCGTTATTGGTGGTTGGGAAGCTTAACCGTAAAGCATAAGGGATTTGTTTCCCTTCCGAATTGATGAATAAAACTCCAGCTCCGCTTCCCTTTTTGCCCGACGCTCCATCGACATAGACTTTCCAACAATCTATGGGGGGTGTCTTCGGCATTTTCTCTTCGACATTCTCCTCGGCAGGTTTGGTAGGCTTCGGAGGCTCGGTGAATACTGCTTCCACCAGGAAATCTGCCAGCGCTTGCCCCTTGATAGCTTGCCGAGGTGCAAAGGAGATTGTGTGCTCGCCAAGTTCGACAGCCCACTTGGCAATTCGCCCCGAAGCTTCAGGCTTCGTAAGTACTTGCCGAAGTGGTAGGTCAGTCAATACTTGTATCGGGTGAGCATGAAAATATGGTCGAAGTCGTCTTGCAGCATTCACTAGGGCAAGTGCGACCTTCTCCAGAGGTTGGTACCTCGTTTCTGGCCCTTTTAGAGCTCGGCTTATGAAGTATATGGGTAACTGCCGAGGTCCTTCTCGAACTAAGACTGCACTTATTGATTCGTCCGAAGCGGCGAGGTATAGGGAAAGAACCTCGTCTTCTTTTGGGACGGATAAAGTGGGTAAGTTGTTGAGGTACTTCTTCAAATTTCCGAAGGCTGACTTGTGTTCGTCATTCCACTCAAAGTTCGGAGCCTTCTTCAGGATCTTGAAGAATGGGAGTTGCTTCTCGGCTGCTTTAGATAGGAATCTGCTTAGCGCGGCCAAGCAGCCCGTCAACCGATGCACGTCGTGTACTGACTTCGGAGCTTGCATTTCTTGGACGACCTTAACCTTTGCTGGGTTGGCTTTTAATCCTTCGCGAGAAACCCAACACCCTAGGAATTTTCCGGACTGGACCATGAAAGTACATTTTCCTGGGTTTAACTTTAGGTTCACTTCGCGGAGCAGTTTGAAGACGACCTGAAGGTCGTTTAAGGTAGTGTTGACTTTTTTGCTTTTGACAACGATGTCGTCGACATATACTTCAACAATCTGACCGATGTGAAGTTCAAATATTTTGTCAACCATCCTTTGATATGTAGCTCCCGCATTTTTGAGTCCAAAGGGCATCTTCTTATAAGCGAAAATGCCGAAGTCTGTAACAAAGGCTGTCTTCGGAGCATCCTCGGTATTCATAAGGATTTGATGGTAGCCTTTGTACAGATCAAGAAAACTAAAGACCTCGTGACCGACGAGGGCTTCTACTTTTTTATCAATATTGGGGAGGGGGTAACAATCCTTGGGGCAGTGTTTGTTGAGGTCGGTATAATCAACACACATGCGCCATCCCCCTACTTGCTTCTTCACCATTACGGGGTTGGCCAACCAGGTCGGATATTTCACCTCGAATAGAATATCGGCTTGTTGTAGTTGGCGTACCTCGTCGCGTATCACCTGATTTCTCTCGGCAGCAAAGGCTCGTTGCTTTTGCCGAACTGGTTTCACCTCGGGGTCGATGTTGAGGTGGTGAGTTATAATATCTGGTGATACCCCGGTCATGTCTAAAGGCGACCAGGCAAAAATGTCTCTAAACTCCCGAAGTAGTTGAATAACTTGACCTCGGAGTTCGGCACCCCCGACGAAACCGACCTTGACGACCTTGGACACGTCGTTTTCATAGAGTACGACGTCTTCTAGAGGTTCTGCAGCAGAATAGGTCGATTTCGGTACGCCGGGGTTCTGTAATTGCTATGCTTGGGGGTGTTGTACACCAGAACCTCGGAGTGCGACCTGCATGCACTCCTTGGCCTGTGTTTGATTACCCCGAAGCGTGATAACTCCATTCTTTGAAGGTATTTTGATCATCAAATGGTAGGCCGAGCAGACTGCTCTTGTCGCTATCAGCCAATCTCTGCCTAATATAATGTTGTAGGGAGAGCTGGCTTTGACGACGAAGAAGTGGATTATCTTTGTAATGGATAATGGACTTCGTCCTACCGTCACGGGGAGTGAGATCGTTCCATCTGTCAAGGTCTCCCCTTGTGTGAAATTCTTCAATGGAATGGGTGCTGGTTTTAAGCGCACTTCTTCGATGTCAAGTTTGCCGAAGCAGTTTTTGAAGAGCACATTGACCGAGGCTCCACTATCAATAAAGACCCGATGTACCAATTTGTTAGCCACCACGGCTTCAATAATAGTGGCATCCTGATGAGGCGAGGCATGAGGAACAGGGTCGTCATTAGAGAAAATGACGACCTCGTCCTTTTTGAACCTTTTATGCGAAGGCTCCTCCGAGGGTCGGTTTCGAGCTTCGGCCTTTAGTGACGACCTTGTTGAACCTTGGGGCACTCCGATGATGGCGGCGATGACTCCATCATACTGAGGTTGATTCTCGTCATCGTCTTCGTCATCATGTCTTGACTTTTTATCTTGGGGTTTGCAATTTTCTCCCCTATTCCTTCTCCGTTTGCCTTTGCCCCGAGGTTGAGTATCCGGTTGACTTTGACCTCGGTATCTTCCTAGAGTGCCATCTTGTGTTAGGCGGTCGATTTCCGAGGCAAGATTGCGACACTCCTCGGTGTCATGGCCGTGGCCGCCATGGAACTCGCAGTATTTATCCCGTGATCGTCTGCTTGATCCAGTTCGGGATAGCGGTGGAGGTCTCTGGAACAAGTTTGCGTGAAGCTCATAAATTTCTGCCCGAGATCTGTTCAACGGAGCGAACCGATCTTGCTCCAGATTAGGCCGAGGTCCGAGGCGAGATGCTAATGGACCTCATTGGATTCTTTCAAGAGCGCCTCGTCGATGCTGCCCTTGATCAGCTCGTTCTTCCCTTCTCTTTTTATCCTGACCTTCAGGTCGGTCAGTGGCTCGTTTCTTCCTGTCCGCCTCATCCGCTTCGGCAAATGCATCAACAATCCTCCATAGATGTTTGGAGGTTTGGGGGCGCTCTTTCACGAGCTCCCTGAAGAGTGTGCCGGAGTGAATGGCGTTTTGAAACGCCGAAATGAGGACATCGTCTGAAAGGCGATCGACCTTGAGGCTCTCATTGTAGAACCGAGCTAGGAAGTCGCTAATAGATTCTCCTTGTCCTTGTTTTAGGGTAAGGAGTTGGGCCGAACTCATTTTGGCTTCGGCTTTTTGGAAGAAACTCCTCTCAAAGGCATCTAGCAGGTCGGCGTACGACCCTATGCTGCTGCGAGGAAGGTTGTCAAATCACTTCCGTGCATTGTCGATCAACAATTCGGGGAAGACTTTGCACATATAAACATCCTCGGCCAGTCCCTGGTTCAACATATTATATTGATATTGCGATAGAAAGTTGCTTGGGTCGCAAGAACCGTTATAGGGCTTGATTGGTGGGACCCTGTATGCTGAAGGGAGTGGTGTGTAGAGAATTTTGTTGGTGAATGGGGTAATGATTCTGCTGTAAACAGTGAATCTTCCCTCTCGGTGGTCGTCCTCGTCACGTCGAGAATGGTCGACGTTTCGACGAGGTGGCGTCTTCTCTCTTCGGTATTCCTTGTCACGTCGGTAATGGTCGACGTTTTGACGAGGTGGAGTCCTTCTTCGGTGCTCCTCGTCACGTCGGTAATGGTCGACGTTTTGACGAGGTGATGTTGAGCCTCGCCGAGGTGAAGTTATGTTGCCTCGGCGGTTATGCGGTCTTCGGAAGACCTCATCATCTCTTTCCTCGGCAATTTGCTCCGAAGCTTGGGGTCGTTGTGATGGACCCGCTTTATCCTCTTCGTACTGACCTCGTTGTTGATGTTGTTCGGCGAATTTGAGGAAATCTTGCTCGTGGAGATCTAGATATGCTTTGAGCGCGTGGCCGAGCAGAGGTTGAAGTGTGGTATTCCCTTGATTTTGATTCAATCTTTCACTGCTAATAGAGTCATCAGCTCGGTGGGAAAGGACATCTTCTACATGGCCTTCGGGAGTTCGGCGGTTCGTGGCCTGCCTGCCAGACCGAGCATAGTGTTCATCCCCTTCGTTAGTAGATAGACGAGGTGGATTACGAGGTATTTCAGCCTCGTTTTGTTTTCCTTTAGCAGCAGCAGCTATAGCATTAGATCGAGTGGATCTAACCATTGTGTTTTCACTTCGGAAATAGTGATCGGACACAAAATTTACTTCGTTTCCCACAGACGGCGCCAGTGATCGATCGCCGATTTTCGAAGTGAGATTTGCACAATGGTTAGGGAATAAATGACACGGGTTTTACGTGGTTCGACTTTTAATGAAGTCTACGTCCACGGAGAGGAGAGCTTTCTTATTATGACTTGAGAGCTGAAATATCGATTACAGAGTGAATGCCTGAATCTAGTTTTAATCTCGACTATTTATAGAAAGCACAATGGCGGTTTACACCAAGTGGGCCGAGCTATTGGGCCGGCCGAGCTGCTCTTAATGGGCCGAGGTGTTGGGCCGCCGAGCTGCTTCTGGGTATTGGGCCTTATTGATGGGCCATATGCTTCTGGGTATTGGGCCTTATTGATGGGCCATATCCTATCAGTCTACAAAACTGCAATGGTGATCGCTCGATACAACTAAACAAGTACAATCTCATCAACAAGTATGAATAAATAAGCATCAACAATCGATTAGAAATTCAAACTCTAGCATCAACAATCAATTAGAAATTCAAACTCTAGTGAGATTCAACTGTCCAATCCAATTACATAATCATCACATAAGAAATCAACTTGAATTACTTACTAATGATTACACTACGTGGATGGAGCAATCAATCTCCACCTTAATTCTTCTTCCCAAAGTAAATTACAAGCCCTAGTCTATTCTAAGAGTCTGAGTTTTTTGAGAAGGATATGTTGGAATGAAAAATACATCTGTTTTTCCTCTTTAAATCGTCCAGAAAACTGCCTGCTTCACGCGCCTAGCGACTGTTGGCCTGTGCAAAATACGAAATTTTTGAAAACATATAATTGAAGCTCGTCTCAATAGGAAACCGTAGCCGCAAACGGATCCAAACTCGGAGTTGTAACAAAGGAGAACGAGCGAAAACAAAATTGTTGCGCAAGATGTAACAATTTCACAAATGGCCATGCTTTCGCGTTCTTTCTCCTCTCGTTTTTTTTGCCCATAACTCCTAGGAAGCTCCCATCCGGTTTCCTCGGCTTCATTTGGCTTAGCATCTTCGGCATTTCCAGCATCATTTCAGTTCACATTAACTCATTTTCGTCATCCTACATCCAAAACAATAACAAACAAAACCAACATAAACACGAACTAAAAGACGCCAAACCGACTTCAACTAAAATCTAAACACGACAAAAGATGAACCAAAAACACGCATAGAACGAGTTAAACATTGATAATAAACACATGTGGCCCAACTATTAATGTCGTTGGCATTACTCCTTTTTGGAGTTAGTGATAATGGTGGCTTAAAAGCCATTCATGAGCTTTGAACAATTTGAATGCTCCAACGGGCAATAGGAGTGAAACCTCCGAGTTTTGAACAATTTGAATGATCAATGTGTCTCTCCATGAGCACTATAAAAGGATGAGATGTAGGATTGTTTCAAACACACCAACAAGAAGATCTTTATCTTCTCCTCCTTCTCTCTATATTCACATTTTAGTTTGCATTTTAGTAGCATTGTTTTGCTCGGTTCTCTAATCTCGTTAAGTTCGCTGGGACCTTGAGAGTTTGTGGTGCTACTACTCTTAAGGACGAAGTCATTTCATCTTTGGGGGCGAAACGTCAATCCGTGAGCACTACCGGGGCATTTTTCGTCTTGCGGAGAGAGGACTCCTCGACTCGGCTATATAATTTGTATTTACTTTATTTGTCAATATAGTTTTTTTATTTTCAAAATCTAGTTTTATTGTATCTAGCAACGTGCACTCAACAATCACAAGACGAAATATAGCACGTTGCAGTTCCGGTTCTTGATTGTGGGAGGATTAAAATATTGACGTAAAATTTCGCTTGGAGATGTAGACCCCTGCCAATATTGACGGTCTCTCTCCATGGTGCGTCAAGCATTCCTTTGAATGCTTTGTCCCCCCTGTTCCACCCGACGTCGTTCCCGCCGTTTGTGCCTCCAATAATGACGGTGAATCTGCCTTTGACTTCATCAAGTGCACTGCCTTTCACGGCTTCCCAAAAATCAATGATGCCAAAGGCAAATCCTCCTCCCTTGTTCTCGGGGAAGGATTTCAAAAGGTGGTAACGAAAGATGGAGTTCTACATCACCACATTGGGGTTCGCGAGTTGGGTGACCGAGGGTGGTCCTCCGATTCCAAGGGAGTACGTGGTCGATTTTGGGGCCCGTGTGATATCAATGGAAAAGTTATGATTATATATGTAAAAACTCAATCTTGAGTGGTTTAGAGGATACTATGTATTCTGTCTATTCGAGTGTCCCTAGCTCTAAAGAATTGTGGGTGACACTTGAGAAAAAGTATATGATGGATAATGCCGTGACGAAGAAATTCGTGGTAGCCAAAATTTTGGACTACAAGATGGTTGATCATCGATCTGTGATGGAACAAGTGGAGGAGTTTCAACTCATCATCCACCAAGTTCTAGCCGAGGGCATGAAAATGTGCAATACCCTTATAACGGCGGTTTTGATCGAGAAACTTCCTCCAAGTTGGAAAGAGTTTAAGAAATGGATCAAACACAATATAAATGATATCACACTTGAGCAACTAATTGTGAGGCTTCGCATTGAGGCCAACAATATTGTGCTTGAAAGGGGCAAGGTCCCAGTGGATGCAAGCCAACTTTTTGGAGTGAGTTGGTTCGTCCAACAAGCGTGCTCGCCCAAGTGCTAAAGACAAGGGCAAGACAAATTTGGTGGTGTACAAGTTCGAAGGAAATTGCTATAATTCTGATAAACCCGACCACATGGTTAAGGATTGCAATGCACCAAAGAAAAATAAGTTCAAGAAAATGACACATGCTGTTGAGAGGGACTTCAATGATGATGACTTATGTGCCATGATCTACCAAACAAACCACGTGGAAAATCCATAATCATGGTTTATCGACACCGGTGCTTCTTATCATGTGTGTTTTGACAAGAGTAGTTTCTCAACCTACAAGGAGGTTGAAGGAAGGAAATTCCACATGGACAACTGTTGGTCCCGAAAGAGCAAGGTTTGGTGTATGGGGGGGGGGGGGGGAATACACCAAACGCAAACTTTTCAGTTTACCTGACAATTTCAATCAGAGAGATGTGAGCTTTCTGAATTACAGATTGCTCTGGATGATAGAACAATATGATTTAGTAACCAATTAAGTTCTATCCAAGTAAGATCTCTCACGTGAGATATACAAGGCAGAAAGTAAGTGTGAACTTAATTTCCAGCAATGTATTGTGTGCGGAATAATGGTGGACTTAGTTGGTGCTCTTGTTAAGAAAATCTTTTGAAAGCTTAATCGAGTATTTAGAGGTTGATTAAGAATGCAGATTTGAATGAGTATGATAGATGCAGAATAAAAACAACTGAATATAAAATACAGAATTTAAATGGCACAGTTATTTTTACGTGGTTCGGGAAACCCCCTACGTCCACGGTCTAATCCAAACTGGATTAGATATCCACTACTAGGATACTCTTCTTATTTAACCTCGCTGAGAACGAGCCACAAGTTCCAATTACAAACCTTATTGAAACTTATGCACGAATAAGGGTCGTGTCCCTTTACAACTTACAGAAAACTACAGTAAACAGGTTATCTTCACGTTAATCCACTAGAAAACTACTAGCTAGTAAAGATCTCCTTCTTCTCTCGATAAGACAGACTTGAATCGAGGTGTGATTGCGATCACGAACGGTTTGAAGCTTTTGTCTGATTTGAGGATAGAATGCTTGAGAGTATTTCTGCAGTATCTCGCTTGCGTGTGTATCATCAGACTTTTAACCTTCAAACATATATAGGCTTTGAATTTGAAATTCTAGCCGTTTGTTGATTGGCGTTGATTTGATTTGTTAATTGCCAATCAATCATATCTCTTATTTCCTTGTAGAGTTGTTGATTGAATCTTTCATGAATGGTAAGCAGATCATCTGTGATTGCTTTCCTTCTTCATATCAATCAGTGATTCAGTTTCTATTTCTTCAATGGAAAGTCTTTAATGCTTCTTTGACAGATTTGATTCTGCTCTTTCTGGTTTGCTTCTAACCTTCTGGTTGTGACCTCTCTGGTCTAGTGTCTTTCTGGTTGAATATTGATTTAGACACTTTCTGGTTGAGGTACTTTCTGGTAGAGCATATGTTATCCTACTCTCTGGTTGAAGTACTTTCTGGTAAAGCGTATGTTAACCTACTTTCTGGTTGAAGCATTTTCTATCTTTCTGGCTTAAGCTTTTCTGGTTCAACTTTCTGTTTAAAGTTGACTAGCTTCATGTTCTGTTTGTGACTTGCTGGTTTAGCGTTATGTCTTGAGACTTGCTGGTTAGCGTTCTGTCTTGAGAC
>JAPKLX010000002.1:0-14215 GCA_026898415.1 Leonotis leonurus | reverse complement strand
GAAAGAGCATCATCAAAACTTAGAATATTTTATGGGGTTCCCAACAACAACCAAGCTTCATCCGATGTGGTTGGAATTGAGAACGTGGTGTTGAAGTTAACCTGCAGGAGAGAGCTAACTTTGAAGGATGTGTTGCATGTTTCCAACATCCGTAAAAATTTAGTCTCGAGATCACTACTAGTGTCGAATGGTTTAAAACTAGTTTTTGTTTCCGATAAATTTATTTTGTCTAAGTTTGGAACTCCTATAGGTAGGGGATTCATTTGTGGTGGCTTATTCAAAATGAATGTAATGGCCAAGGGCCGTGTAACCAAGAATGATGATAATAAGAATGCTTCTACTTCTTACTTGGTTGAGTGTTCTAATTTATGACATTATAGATTAGGACATGTTAATTTTAATGCTATAAAAAGTTTAGTAAATTTAAATTTACTAAAGGTTAATGAGTTTAAAACTCAAGACAAATGTCAAATTTGTGTAGAGACGAAAATGACTAAATTACCATTTTATTCGGTATAAAGGAACACTATGCATTTAGAATTAATTCATACCGATGTGTGTGATTTAATGTTTTTGCAAACAAGAGGTGGTAAAAAGTATTTTATTACTTTTTTAGATGATTGCACAAGGTATTGTTATCTATATCTCTTAAGAGGTAAAGATGAAGCTATTGAAGCCTTTAAGAAGTTCAAAATTGAAACTGAAAATCAACTTAATTGTAGAATTAAGATGGTTCGAAGTGATAGAGTTGGAGAATATGTAGCACCGTTTGAAGAGTTATGCAACGAAAGTGGTATAATTCATCAAACAACAGCTCCGTACTCACCTCAATCAAATGGCATTGCAGAACGAAAGAATCGAACTCTAAAAATGATGATGAATGTTATGTTTATTATATGAGGATTACCCTAGAACATGTGGGGGGAAGCTGTCTTAACAGCTAATTATATCTTGAATAAAATTTCACTTAAAGGTAAGGATGTCACTCCTTATTAATTGGAGAAAGGAAGGAAACCTTCTTATAAATCCTTTAAAGTGTGAGGGTGTTTAGCGAAGGTAGAAGTGCCATTTCCTAAACAAGTTACAATTGATCTTAAAACGTTTGATTGTATCTTTATAGGATATGCACTAAATAGCAGTGTTTATCGATTCTTAGTTCATAAGTCGGAAATTCCCGATGTGAGCGAATGAACCACGATAAAAATCAAAGAATGCTATTATTCTTTGAAAATATTTATCTATGTAAGGATAAAGGAAACAATTATGGAGATAGAATTGTAGTTGAGGCCAAGACCTCAAATCCAACAGAATCGAGGCATGGCAAGAGAAAGAGAACCACAAGTTCGGACCTAGAGGATATTGAACCTAGACGTGGTAATAGAGTGAGAAAACCTAAGACTTATGGAACTGAGTTCATCACATTCATGTTGAGTGAGGATTCTAAGTCAGTGAAGGAAGCTCTTGCTAGTCCAGATGCATTATTCTGGAAAGAAGCTATTAATAGCGAGATTGATTTCATCATGCAGAATCACACTTGGGTGTTGACAGATCTTCCGGAAGGTTTTAAGCCTTTAGGATGCAAGTGAATTCTTAAGAGAAAGTATAAAGCTGATGGAACAATTGATAAGTTTAAAGCTTAACTTGTTGTCAAGGGTTTTAAACAAAAAGAAGGTTTTGACTTCTTTAACACCTACTCACCAGTTACAAAGATTACTTCCAATAGAATGTTCATCGCGATTGCTGTTTTGCACAATCTCGAGATTCATCAAATGGATGTAAAAACTGCGTTTCTTAATGGGGAGTTGCGTGATGAAATTTACATGGAACAACCTGAAGGGTATATTGTACCTGTTCAGGAAAAGAAAGTTTGCAAATTACAACGTTCGTTGTATGGTTTAAAACAAGCGCCTTTACAATGATACTTGAAATTTGATAGTGTAATGCTGTCAAATGGATTTAGGATCAACGAGTGTGAAAAGTGCGTATATGTAAAGGGAAATTCTAATGAGTATGTTATTGTTTGTCTTTATGTAGATGACATGTTGATTATGAGAAATAATCAACGCGTGATCGTTGATAATAAAAATATGTTGAAAGAAATTTTAAAATGCAAGATTTAGGTGTGACAGACGTTATTCTTGGGATAAGAATTAATAGAATATCTGAAGGACTTGTATTGACACAATCTCATTTTATTGAGAAAGTTCTCAATAAGTTCAATGTTTATGACCTCCACCAGCTAAGACTCCATTAGAGCTTAATGTGCACTTAAGCAAGAATAGATGTGAACCTGTAGCTCAAGAGAAATATGCCAAAATCATTGAGAGTTTGATGTATATTACTAATTGTACACGTCCCAATTTAGCGTGTCCGGTCAATAAGTTGAGCCGGTATACGAGCTATACAAATGAAGAACATTGGAAAGCTCTAGTAAGAGTTTTGAGATAATTGAAGTATACTCTTAACTTCGGGTTGCATTACTCAAGAGGTCCCCCAGTACTTGAAGGATACTATGATGCTAATTGGATATTCGACATTAAGGACTCATTTTCAACGAGTGGATATGTGTTTATTATATGGGGTGGAGCTATTTCATGGAGGTCCATGAAGCAAACTTGTATAGCCCGATCTACTATGGAATTCGAATTTATAGCTTTGGATAAAGTTGGAGAAGAAGCCGAGTGGCTTAAGAATTTTCTTGAAGATATTCCTTGTTGGAATAAACCTGTGTCGTCAGTGATTATTTAATGTGATAGCCAAACAACTATTGAGAGAGCACAAAATGAGATGTATAATCGTAAGCCTCGACATATTCGTTGACGACATAATACCGTGAGACAATTGATCTCAAGTGGTGTTATAACTATTGATTATGTGAAATCAATAGATAACCTTTCGGATCCGCTAACCAGAGGGTTAAATCGAGATCAAATGTATAAGATGCTATAGGGAATGGGATTGAAATCCACATCTGAAAGATGATTGTAGTGGTAACCCAACCATGATGACTGGAGATCCCAAGAACTTGATTCAATGGAAAAACTAAGCTATAAGAATCTAGTGTGAAACACTCTTGAAGATTAAATCTGTATCCATTTCCTAGAGAGCAAGAGAGTGTTGTTACCTGCACGTGGTGAGGTTAAGTCTTTAGACTTTTAATGACTCTTAGAGATAAGTATCGCAGGATACTTGATAAGAGAGTCACCTATATAAGTGAGAAATGTTGGCCGCATCAAAATAACACTTATGAATCCAAAGAGGTGTCCAAGGCCTGAAATGGACACAAAATGTGAGAATTGACGAGATTGAGATGATGTTGCGTTAATGATATTGACTCGGTATACACCAAGTAGGAATAGTTCAAGGCATCGTGTCCACTAGTCCTCTGGTATGCCCGATAGCGTTAACTAAGGAAAGTTCAAAAACACAAGTTACTTTTCCTAATGCAATATTATCTCTAGAGACCTGAGTTGTGTCTGTGTTCAGGCATATGCATTTTTCACTCATGTGGGGGATTGTTGGAAAAATGATTTTGAGTTTGTAGGACTCTTAATTAATTTGGCGTTTTGTTTAGTTAATTGTGTTCGATTAAATGGTATTAGATTATTCTACTATTTGAGTAGATAATTGAAGCATTGTATATTTCTCAAATCAATTTTTATTGTAAGTGAGAAATAATATGCAAGTATTGTATTTTTATCATGAGTGAGAAATAATATGCAAATATTGTATATTTTTAATATTGGGCTTATCATTTGTGTCATATCCAATGAAACAATATGTTAAAGCCCAATTCTTCTTTATTGATAAGAAACACATGTGGCCTAACTATTATTTCCATTGGCATAACTCCTTTTTGGAGTTAGTGATAATGGTGGCTTAAAAGCCATTCATGAGCTCTGAACAATTTGAATGCTTCAACGGGCAATAGGAGTGAAACCGCCGATTACATAATGATTTTCATTATGAGCATGATCATGTGTCTCCCCATGAGCACTATAAAATGAGGAGGTGTATGATTGTTGCAAACACACCAACAAGAATATCTTTATCTTCTCCTCCTTCTCTCTATATTCACATTTTAGTTTGCATTTTAGGAGCATTATTTTTCTCGGTTCTCTAATCTCGTTAAGTTAGCCGGGGCCTTGAGAGTTTGTTGTCACTACAAAAAAATTGAGTATATGTAACAAAATTTATGTAAGGAAAATAAATTTATTACATTTAATTTGCATATCATATGTGAGGAAATTATATCACTACAAAAAAACTGATTATTTGCCACAAATTTTTTCATCAAAAAAGACTATTATTTCGTTACATAAGATCACATGTGAGGAAATAAATTTCATTATAGACTCGTCATATTAGGGTCCTCACATATAGTATAATGTAAGAAAAATATGATTTCCTCACATTGGATATGAATCTTTGAGGCTTAATGTGAAAATATATACTCACATATGATATGCAAATATAACAAAACAAAAATTTCCTCACACAATTTGTTACATATACTCAACATTTTTGTAGTGGGTGCTACTACTCTAAAGGACGAAGTCATTTCATCTTTGGGGGCGATACGTCAATCTATGAGCACTACCGGGGCGTATTTCGTCTTTCGGAGAGAGGACTCCTCGCCTCGGCTATATAGTTTGTATTTACTTTATTTGTCAATATAGTATTTTTCTTTTTACGATCTACTTTTATTGTATCTAGAAACGTGTACTCAACATCATCCTCATCCAAATTATCTCCATTTTCAACAATATGTCGATTTTCAGTAAACACATCAACATTATTCACATTTGAATTTTTAATTTTGTCACTTAGGGTTGAAACTTGGTGGACGTATTATGTTTTCGATTTACCATGAATTTTCTAAAAATCATTCAATAGATTCTTTATTCATTCAGACAACTCTTTCAAATGTTCATAACTTTTCCACTTCAATGAACATTTAAAAATCACATCTTCTTCAACCAACTTCAACTTATAAGATCTCTATAAATGATAATCTTAATAGTCAAACACCTAATATATATAATGACATTAAATAAACAAGAAAATCCCTTTACATTAAATAAAAATAAGAAGTAAATAATGAAAATAAAAAATATATTAAAATTTAAAATAAGTAATGTGTAACTAAATTAAAAAAAATTGAAAATAAATAAATTAAACGAAAAAAAAATTAAAAATAAAACAACAAATAAATAACTAAAGCAAAAAAATAGAAGATAAATGAATTAAACTAAAAAAATTATAGCCATCAAAAAGTTTCTAAGGATAATAAGTTCACCAAATGAGCTGTGATATAACTTGGAATTTTAAAGAGTATTTATAATACATATATTATTTAATTTTGAAAAGCTTAAGCCAGCCTCATCGTGGTTCAGCCTCTGATTACAATGAACTAATGAGTTACATAATATATTTAATATAAGGACCAAATTTTTATTCTTTGAAAATACTATTGAAAAAATTAAAAGATAATATAAAATTTTTGTTATACAAATTCATATTAACATATTATGTGTCCAAGATGATTAAAGTAATGACACACTGAAATAAACCTTTTAGATGTGATTCTGTCAGGACTAGTTTGAGCATCCTGTCTCCAATTCCGTTCTATCGGCAGATTACGTCTGTCTCCTTGACTGGAACTCTCTAGTTTGTCCATCTCCTTGTTAGGTTTGTGTTTCCCTCTTGTAAAGCTTAAGAAATTTACCGAGCCTTTAGTTTTCTTTTTCTTTGAAGTCAATTCCTCCTTTGTCATAAGCAATTTTTCTATGGCTCAATACTTAACCAAGTTAAGAGGATTCATGCATTTGACTAGTTTTTGTTGTTGACCATACTTGCACTCCAGCACATTGTTCTACTCCTCATAATGGTTTGATTGACTTCGAAGAGAATGAACCTAATTGATTTTCTTCATTTTCTTTGGCCAGCGGTTTGATTTTGTTGGTCAACTCTTCGATGATTTCAACTACCTCGGTGCACTTGTCATGTATAGCATAGAGTCCCTGAGGAAAATCTAGGTCAATTTGAGATCCTTCATCTTCTGATTCATTCATGACAAAAAGGATCATCTTCTACTTTAGAGGCTCCACTTGTTTTTGCAGTCTATGCAAGGAGATCATCATGTTCATCAGCTTTTCTTTATTCAGTGTCATCACAGTTGTGGGTTGTCATGTTGATTCTTCGTGAGTTGTTGGAACTTTTGAAATTCCCGTAGTCTACCTGTGTATGGTATAATCCTCTATATTCATAGCATTGAGGTCCCTTCTAGGAACTTTCCACTTTGGATGGTTGAATGTCTATTGGTGATGGAGATGAAGAACCTTCAATTTTCATTGACCTTTTGGGGTCAAACCTTTGTGTGATTCTCCCCAATTCATGAGTGACCAGTTTCAAGTATTTCATCATTCTTTGATATTCATCTCAGACGAATTCAACATCTTTCTTCTCAGACTGTACTTTGAGAGTGATGGTTTTCTTTCTTTTGGTTTCGTGATTCCTCATTCCCACTCATAGGTGCGTATAGAGCCTATAAGATCGGTAATCGTTATCTCCTCCAGGTTGCGTGCTTCGTCAATGACAGTGAACTTAGTGTCAAATATTTCAGGCAGAGATCAAAGGATCCTTTTGACAAGTTTAGTTTCTAAGATCTTCTCACCAAGTGCGAAACATTCGTTAGACAGTGAGAAAAGTCTGGAATGAAATTCGTCAATTGTTTCATCCTCCTTCATTTTTAGTAGCTCGAATTGTGTCGTATGTTGTTGCACCTTTGACTCTTGACTCTTATGTTTCCTTCATATGTATTTTCAAGAACAGTCAAAGCTTCTTTTGCCGTTTCACACGTATAGATGATGAGAAAGACATCCATATTCACTCCACATTTAATAGCATTGAGTGCCTTTTGATTTGCAGCTGAAGCAGTTAACTCTTATGCGGTTCACTTATCTTTGGATTTTTCCACTCCTTTTTCGTTCACAGATGGAGTCCATCCAATAACCACATAGCTCCATGCAGGTTCATCAATTGAATGAATGAACAAAATCATCTTAACTTTCCAATATACATAATTTGTTCTGTCCAGAATTGGAGCTCGTGACATGGCAATTGTCATCTCACAAACGTCAAATGAGCACTTTAAGCAGAATAGATGCACTCCAGGTTCAAACACCATTAAATTTGATGATTTGCTCTGATACCAATTGAAATTGTCTATCCCAGGATATGTTGTAAGTGTGAAACAATTTTGTGCACTATGTTACACAAATAAACACAGACATAGAAATAACACACATAGTTGATAACTCAATTTGGTGAGTTTATAGATTACTCGATTACAATATGAAAGATATTCACCAATCTCTATCTGCGCTAGGTCTTAAGAGAAATAAATTAGTTACAAAAAGCACGATAAAAATATCCTCATACAGTTCACATATCTTCGTTGGGTCTCAAGGTAAAACATGTAATATGCATTCGTGTAATCGGTTGTGAAATTAATTCGGATATGACATCAATAATACAACTAACATAAAATAATAATGGTTAGTTATCAAAACATGAGAAATAATATCACGAATCATAAACAAGAATTGGAAGAAAATTTAGGAATTTATATTACGAATCCATCAATCAAAATAGGTCCTACAAGACCCTAGAATCGTAGAAAAGTTACCTACTCATACTGAAAATAATAGTGAAATAAAATAAACATAAACCCCTATTGCAGAGTTCTTGATCTTCAGTTGTCAATTTTCAATCACAAATTCTCCACCAGAAAATAAAATAAAGATATTCTAAAACTATATCTAGAATCTATAAAATTGAATGAATGAAAGAGCATCTCTATGGATCCATAATTGTGTATATTTATAGATCCCTGGAGTTTAGATAAAGGTAAATTCGTCCATATTCATAAAG
Source organism: Leonotis leonurus (assembly GCA_026898415.1). Classification (NCBI taxonomy): domain Eukaryota; kingdom Viridiplantae; phylum Streptophyta; class Magnoliopsida; order Lamiales; family Lamiaceae; genus Leonotis; species Leonotis leonurus. Next base: position 6,280 of record JAPKLX010000002.1, on the reverse strand, counting down.
AAATCAAATAAGAATGAAAAATAATTCAAAAATTCAAAACGTGCGTAACTTCAACTATCCTCAATGTGTGGTCGCCGAAGTTGCGGCCAAAAAGGGACAACTTCGGCGATCGCCGAAGTGATCGCCAAAGTTGTCCACGATTCCAGCAACTTCTGCGACAAAAACGGCGATCGCCAAGGTTGTTATGTAAGAGCGGAAACCGCTTCCACGTGGTCGCTAAACATGCTACCTTCGGCCTCAGATCTGGATTTTCTCATTATGTGTATTTGTGTCTCAATTATTGGTCATTTTGTTTGTTCGACATGCATCTTGACTCGTCATTCGTACCACTATGTCTCCATCTTATTGTTTTCCATGATAACCTACGAAAAAAATGTAAAATACGATACAAACATAATCTGAACACAATAATATACGAAACATGATAAAATACAACATGAAATATGACTAAAAAGTATCAAGTGAGATATCTAAAATGAGTGTTTATCAACTTCTCCAAACATAAACTGTTGTTCGTCCTTGACGAGCCCGTTTTTCGTGCTCTTTGTGAGCTTTTCTAGGTGTAGATAGAGTCTTCTTTTCTTTGTTTGTATGTGTTTGTGTTTGGGAGGACACCCTTTTGTGAGACAAGTAATTGGAAAGAGTCTTGGGCAAGTCAGGCCACATTCCGTGAAAGAGGCAAATTTCAGGCGTTGTAATACCTTGAGCAAGGAACATCTGTGCTTAAGACAATGTACCGTGCGAGATCTGGAACTGAAATTTCAAAGCTGGAAGGCGAGGTTTCTTGAGCAACACCTTGGGCAAGCCGTTTAGAGACTCTCTGTGCCCAAGATGGAGTACCTGACGAACGATGAGCTGAAAAAGAAAGATTTGACGAGATCTTTGGAGGAGCGGATGCAGATTCTAACCGCGGAGCACAAACAAGAAAATATATATTTCCTTTATCTCACCAGAGCTACACAAAGAAAGAATCAAGCCGGTCAACTGTTGGAGATATTAGGGATCCACTCAATAAGGAAATAATATCGTCCATACAAACCCTAGCCGACGCCAAGACGAGTTGAATCCTGACCAAGACGATGCACAAGTCAAGACCCTGAGCAAGACAGCGAGGAGAACGTTCGTTCAGAATACTCTATGACACATGGAGAAGCTTGAAGTAGAAGTAAAAGTAGTTCGGGCAAGTTGGAAGGCAAGGTGCATACGACGTATGTCTTGCCACAATCCTTGGGCAAGGTGTGGAAGATCCTGGCAGCCGCGAGAAAATAACGAAATAAATCTTTATTTCCTTACACAATGGATATGAATGATTTGGACCTCATTGATGATAGGGATGGATATTATTTGGAGATACTTATGCAAGGAAATAAATCCCTTGAAACCCTTGCTTGCTCAGAATGTCATGGGCCTGACCCATAGCCCACTCCAACTTCTATATAAAGCCTTGGTCGCAGTAGCAGTCAGCATATACAACATAACGTGAAGTACGTGGAGGAGAGCCGCTGCTGAACGAACCACTCACACTCTTCGTTTTTTCTCTTAGTATATTATAGATTGATGTTTTGAGAGTCTAAGGGAGGAAGAAATGTGTATTTATTTGCCTTGGTCAGGGTTGGTCCTGCAATGGATTGGTTTCGTGTTCTATTTAATTCTAATACGTTTCCTTTTATCTTTTTTTTTTCATTTATTTTATTTATGTCTAGGTAATTTTAATACTTGGTTTGGGTTAAACAAGTTGAGCTAAGATCAACTTATCATTGTGAGGTCTAACTTGACCAACATAGTTGCATATGTGTGTTCCTAAAGCGCTGGATTTGATTCTTATACAACTTGATCAAGTCCTCGGTGTTTTCCGGCCGGTAGCAGTTTTGGGCAATGTCAGGTTACCAATGCGAACTGGAAACTCCAAGTGTTAGCGACTCCCCTTTTTTTTAGTTAGGGGGATTAGCGCGGTGATGTAGGTGGGGACGCCATGGGACGGACGTCTGAGATGGTGTTCCCCGCAAATGCCTATTTGGGTATGCTGCAGTAAGCTTGGTCCAGGAGTAATCTTGGGCAATGGAGATAAGGGGATGAGTAACCCTTACCTTCTGGGCTGAAAAAGTATGTTGGGCAAGACTTCCTTGGCTACGTAATGATTAAAAAGAGGGCTGTCTGAGTGATGCATTTGGGTGGTCGGAGTAAAACTCCATTCTTATGCTCGCTTTTAATCAATGACATGTGTATGCAACAAGAATCTTTGCACCGATGACCAAAGAGTTGCTCAAGGCGTAACAAGTTGAACCCCAAGCCAAGTATCTTTTTTATTTTTTACTTTTCTTTTGTTTTCTTTCAGGTCTTGGTTACTTCCCTGCCTGAGGCAGGCCCCCTATAAAATATATAAATCGTGACAAAGAGAGAGAGTACACAAACTCCCTGTGGGACCGACCATATACTTACCACTAGCGGAACCTAGTGTAAATGATAGGAAAACTTATAAATTTATCTTGACTGAGTGATGACGACTGAGCCCCGTCGGTCCTCAAACAATGAGAATAACTCAACATAATTAAAACGAATGTGATGTAAATGAAGATCATCAATGCCTCAAATTACAAAAATAATTATTGATTCAATGCACATTTTTAAGTCATCATCAACGATAAACAACAAAAGTAATCCCAACAATAAAAATCTCTGAGTTATACGGAAAAAATTGTATCACTCAACACTCGGCTCATTTGAAAGAGATTATAAACGTTCAACGAAATCAATGTTATTCAATCCTACTTACCATAGGCTTGTAGATAGTTTACTTTCTTGACCGCTTTTAAGTGTGCAAGAATTGAGATCAATTAGGACTTTTTAATGATTTATAATGTAGGGTCATTGATCAAAGTTAGGAAGTATTTAACTAAGTAACTGAAAACATTCTAAGTCATACTAAATTGGTCCTTATTCTATCTTGTCAACTCAAGCTCGAATTAGTTTCACCTATTTTTTTTTCACTCAATCTTTTCAATGCTCCCCAATAAGTATATAACTCTTTCAATAATATATATGCTCAATCTCTTATACTTACTTTCTCTTATTTTTACCATTTTTTCTTTTCTTTTCGAGCTTATGAGACTTTGGTCACCTATTCACATAGGGAGCATAATAAAATAATTCATTAGTAACATGGTATATAATCTAACAATTCAATATATCTACCAATTCTTCAATGCTCCTTATCCCCCAAGGTTAATAGTTGAACAACTATAAAGGCTAAAACTGGGAGATAAGGGATAATATTAGTTTCATGTAGTGTTTAAAAAATTTGTGGGTTATCAAAGATCTAAAATCATTTCACAATTCTTGACACACACCTGCAACTTCGGAACATATCAAATTTTAAAAGTTAAGATCACATGCATAATAAATCACAACACAAGGAATATAACAATGCATAATGTTGCATTTTAAGGTTCAAATTCTCACAAGCGTCAATACTGACAAATATTTAACAGTCAAAATCAATTTTTGATATTTTACGACAAAGACAAACCTACGAGTTACTCAAAATATCATTTTAGAAATTAAGTTATCACTGATTATAAAATACATTTCACTTCAATTACAAATAGTTAACAAACTTCGTAATAAATATCCATGATGACTCAAACAATGAACGACATAACAAAACACATGAAGACATAAAACAAAAAAGAGAAGAACAAAGCGAAATAAATAAAGAAACCACTAGTCGACTGTCTAGTGGGGTGGATCGTATATCGTATCTCTCTCCCCTTCTCAAAACTTATTTTAACACGTAGTGAAAATAAGTTTGAAGTAAAGAAGAAGTTATACGACATATGATTCACAGTTGCAGATACTCATTGTGGCTGTGGAGGATAGTGACCATGGCTAATCTGATACACGTCGAAACAAGACATCTTGTTGAAGAGTTTCTCCTGCTTTCGGTAGGCGGCCTCTTGCAGTCCTGCTGCATGTCGTGGGTCTACTATAGGGCCCACTCTTGCTCTGCTGCGTGGGCTAAGCTTGCTGCTATGCGCACTCCTGCTATTGCGTATACTCCATCATCTACTGGGTAAGGCGGATGGACATGATGTCCTGATGCATAATCGTCATATGGGCATCACATTGCTGAATCCATAAATCGAAGCTATCTAGCATCGTGCCCCATTTTATCATACTCACCTCGTTCCCCCTCGACGTAGTGGTCATAATGGTCAGCCTACGAAAATGAATCGGGCATATTCGAATCTCCCTACTCATCGCCGTCATCATCGATACGCCCTGCTCCACTGCTTCACTGGCCGTCGGTGGGCTGAAGTGTCCATAGGCTAGTTATCTCTGTCAAACAATCGGGACACATATGTGAGGTTTGGGTTCGGCAGAGGAAAGTGATCTCCTGCTCTTTGAATGAGGTAAAAAGATGTAGATTTCATTAATTGATTAAACCTAGAATCAAACGAGAAGTAAACGATGCAAGCAATTACGTGGTTCGGCACTCAAGGCCTACATCCACGGAGAAGGCGATCACACTTTATTATTCAGCTGAAAAAGGGAAAAAAATACAATGCAGATAGAACTTCGAGCTCCTATATCAATGGCTACGCTTAGCTCTATAACTCTCGTGTATATCTCTCTAAAAATGTAAAAGAAAACCCTCTTCTCACAAAGAAACAAGAAGAAGAGCTTATATACATTGCAAGAGATGATCCCAAACACATATCTCGGTGCCTAACTAACAATGTAACAGCACCAACAAACTCTTAAACTATTGCTAGTTACTTAAGCACCACAGCAACAGATCTCCCACCTCATAAGCTTTGTATGTAAGCACAATTCACAATTCTCCACCTTGCTAAATACAAGATTCAACCACCTTCTCAAATACACCCTCTTAACTCAACTTCACCAGATCAAGACAATGCCTAAATTTCACCCTAAGCAATGCCTTTGTTAGAACATCTGCTGCATTATCTTCAGTCGAGACTTTAGACACCAGAATAAGACCTTTATTCACCAAGTCCCTCACAAAATGATATCTAACATCTATGTGCTTTGATCTTTCGTGAAATACCTGATGTTTGGCCAGATGTAGAGCACTCTGATTATCACACAATATCTCAATATCATTCTGGTAAATCCCAAAATCACTCAGCATCCCTTTGAGCCAAACTCCTTCCTTTACTGCCTTTGTCATGGCCATGTACTCAACTTCCGTAGTTGACAAGGCCACAACTGATTGCAACATAGACTTCCAATTAACTAACTGCCGTTCCATATAAGGTGAAAACATACCCTGTTTGAGACCTTCTGCAATCCACATTTGCTGCATAATCTGCATCTACAAATCCTTTAAGTGGATCCCCATCATAACTAGTAATCTTCTCAAATATCAGACCACAATCCATAGTGCCTTTCATATATCTGAGAACACATTTCAATGCTTCCCAATGAGCCTTCCCTGGGTTTGACATATACCTGCTCAACGCATTAATAGCATAAGCCAAATCCGGCCTTGTACATATCATCATGTACATAATACTTCCCACTGCATTGCAATAAGGAACAGAATGGATTTCTCTCCTTTCAATTTCAGATTGAGGACATTGAGCAGTAGAGAGCTTGACTTGTGGTTGTATTGGAACAACCATATCCTTTGCTTCATGCATATTGAATCTTCTAATCACCTTGGCAACATAATCAGTCTGCAACAGACACAGTCTTCCACTACCTTGATTTCTGATTATGTCCATTCCCAGTATTCTTCTAGCACAACCAAGTTCCTTCATCTCAAAAGTTGACTTCAATTGGCTTTTCATCAAACAAATCTTTGATTCATCTTTACTTGCTATCAACATATCATCAACATAAAGTAGCAAGTAAGATACTACCTTTCTTCCAGTTTTCCACATATACACACAGTTGCCGTATTTGGATCTGGAATACCCATTACTCATCATGAAATCATCAAATCTGATGTACCACTGTCTTGAGCTTTGCTTGAGGCCATATAGGGAACTTTGCAGCAGACATACTTTCCCTTCTTCTCCATCTGAGATGAACTCCTTTGGTTGCTCCATGTATACAATTTCTTTAAGCCTTCCATTCAAGAAAGCAGTCTTTACATCTAGCTGCTCCAAGAACATATTTTGTTGAGTAACTAGAGAGAGCAGAATCCTTATAGAGCAATGCTTTACAACTGGAGAAAACACTTCATTGAAATCAACACCTTCTATCTAAGTGTACCCCTTTGCAACCAACCTAGCTTTGTATCTTACAAGTTCCT
>JAPKLX010001306.1:0-23110 GCA_026898415.1 Leonotis leonurus | reverse complement strand
GTGTTTCGAGAGACCATCATCAACACTAATCTTAGGGTTCCCAACAATTTCCCCCTTGTTGATGATGTCGAAACTACACTTTACAAAAGATGTCCTATCAGCTTATAAAGAGCGGTCTGGTCTGATATCCAGATTGTTTTGATTACGTTATTAAGTTTATAACGTTTTAGGATATTTTTATATGTGTTCTGGATAATAAAAAGTTGTCATCAGAAACTCAAGATGGAATTCATATATTGATAAGAAGACAAGAGAGGTTACAGATGGATAGAACAAATCATAAGAAAAGGCAGATCACAAAGATATAAGAATTAAGGCTACTATCTGCTCTTTCTTCTCTCCTCTTGTTGCTTCTTCATTCTTGCTCTGGTTTCATCAGATATCAGCTGGACACTCTCATATACTCCCTCTCTTATCCTTATGTAATCTGGGTCTTCAGCATCCACCTTATACCCTCTGTTTTCTGCTAGTTGGTTTATGAAGTTCAGCAGAAAGGTTTTGTCAGGGAGATCTGTCCCCGGAATAGTGGGACAGGTCCTGAACTCCCTTTCCGGAGCAGTTATCTGGATTTGGGCTTTTGCAGCAGCAGTTCTGATCTCTTCCACCAGATCTCTTGCATCATTCTGATCGAGGTATAGATTGAAGGCTTCATCTGGTGTCCCCTCGCAGTAAAGAGGTTCTTTTAGAAAATAGCGGCACATGATAAATCCATATTTTAGCCCTTCAAATCCTTCTTTCAGATGATCTGGGACCCAGTTGGTCTCTCCCTGTTTTATCAAAGATTTGCGAATGGGAGCAGATGAGAACCAGCTGGATCCAGCTCTTTTCTTTTTCTTGGGTGGTTGGGATGAGCTGCTTGGAGTGAAGGTTTTCTGTGCTTGGAAGGAAGGGGAGCTGCTGGCTGGTTTCTTTGCGGTTGATGCACCAGATCCAGTCAAGCTCTTTTGTTTTTCTTCTGCTGCTTTCTCTTTCTTCTTTTCCTGCGCAGCAGATGGCAGCTTTTTCTTCCCAATTCCTTCCCCCTTTTCGACATCATCAATAAAAGATTGAATGAATGTCTTGAGGGAGGTGACCTCGTTCTTCAGTTCTGCGACCTCCTTGTCAGATTCAATTCTGCTAGACAGCAACGTGGTGATGTTGAGGTTGGAATCATTGATTTGTTTTTGAAGAGAGGCTTTTGAGTTGACCAGATCAACTTTGATCTCTTCCTGATCTCCCTTGATGTCAGCAGTTTCATCAAAATAAGACTTGAACAGAGCTGATGTGGGGTATTGCAGATCATGTAACTTCCTTTCGACAAAGGCTTTGCCATCAGATTCAAACTGCCTGAGGAGTGATCTGGTGTATGAATTAGCTTCCTTGACGATGTCTGCTGTGAGACCATCAGTCTGCTCCTTGACTATGGTGTGTACCATGTCTTTTTCTTTGGCTGCAAAGGCACTGATGATTTTGTACATCTCCTTCACTTTGAATTCAGTGGAAAACAGATTTTGATCAATCTGTGCTTTGCGGTCTTCAGCAGCAGCTCTATCATCGTCCATTTTCTTGCTTAGTTCTTCAATTTTTACTCGGCATATTCGCCTCAAATCAGAATCGACCTTATTGACCTGAGCTTGCAGGTGGTCGTTGAACTCTGTGAGTATGCGGGTGGCTTCATCTTGGACCGTGGTCAGTGTGCCGTACATGTACTGATCCACCTTTTTGGAGATGAGATCTCTGATTTGAATGTGAGATAGGGATTGATGTTGGTCCATCAATATATCCTCCAAGGTGTATGTCTGCACATGTATGTTCTGTGCAGCGGCAACAGCAGGAGTGATGATGTCATTTGTGAGCTCGCCTCCTATGTTCTGTCCAAGAAATTCTTCTTTTTCTTGTTCTCCCTCAGATGGTGCAGGTGGAGTAGTGATCTGCACACCAGTGTCAGTCATGACCTGGTCTGGTGCAGGTTCTGCTATTTCTGCACCCGGTTGGTGAGCAGCAGATGGAACATTCTCATCATCTTCTTCAGCAACGACACTGTCATAAAAATCTAGCTGTCCAGCCTTCGCATATACTTCTCTCAGATTGATATGTAGCTTCTGAGCTTCGAGCTGAGCTATTGCGAGGATTGATTGTGAGTAGCTTTCTCTGAGTTCAGCAACTGAGGAAACTTCGAAAATGTTTAACAGTGTGGCTTCTTCTGCCTTGAGCTGATCAATTGTTCTGATTTTAAGGAGTGCATCTAAAACATAGAACTCCTTGTCTTTGATCAGTAGTAGCAATTTGACCCTTTTTGCTGCATCATAGCTCTCTGGTGTGAGCTGAATGCCTGGGAATATGTTGAGGACAGCCCTGTCTGCTTCTGTCTCAATCATTTTAACCACAGACTGAGCTATTTTATTCTCCACATCTTCATCGGAAGATTCAATTGCTTCTTCATCTTCTTCATTGATTTGCTCTAGAGGCTCAGCAGAAGATGAGCTGATCGTGTGAGCTGGGGAGAAATCCCTGGGCTGATCTGGGTGTACGGTTGATAGAGGCTCCACATCTTCTGGCTCATCACCCAGCACAACAACGTCTTCTTCCGCCTCCACCTCCTGTTGAGGGATAGCAGCTTCTGCAGCAGCAGGTGCTTCGGTCTGTATCTCAGCGGACAGTTTGTGAAGCCTTCTGCGCTTGGGTTTGGGCTGCTGTGCTGCTGTAGAGGTGTCTGTTTCAACAGAACTGGCCCTCCTGGTCACTCTCTTGGAAGGGGTTCTCTCAGCTGGCTTCTCCTTGGTGACCTTAGATTTTGTGGAGTGTTCTGCTGGACCGGATGGAGGAATCCAGATGGGATTCGAGTTCCCCATCTCCATCAGAGCATTAAAGACTACGGGGTCCTTTGCTCTGATAATCAGATTTGCTGAAATGCCCATTGACATTTCAATCTGATGTTGGTCCTTTGGAAAATGCTGTTTCACGTTGAACTCAACTGTTGTATCCCATTGATGGTGAGGAAAGAATGATTCCAGCATACAGCTGATCTTTGTGGAATGTCTCAGGCTGCTTCTCTTAACTTCGATGCCTGGGGAGCTACCTTTCACCAATACGATCATCTTGGCCTCCTTTGCCAAAAGATCGTATAAGATCCTACTCCAGTTGACTGGTAGATTAAGGACAACTGCTGCCAATATCCTGAACTTCTCAGGAGTCACCTGGTCGTAAGACCCGTTGTGGTTAAGGAAAATTCGCTGTACGAATTCAAACACAATCCTGAATTCTGGCGTGAGAAGGGAACGTACAAACATCCTGTTTGTGTAGTGGATGGGAACTATCATCACCATCTCCACAGCTTCTTGCAGTTGTTCTGCAGTGATTTCACCCAGTTCTAATCCCTCATCCTTAACCTTATAAGCAGCGTTGATAAGGTTGATAACATTGTAGGGAGTGTTGCTGACTGTATTCCCTTTGCTCACCCTGATGGTGGCCTCATCTCCACCTCTCTCTCCCTGCCATGAGAGATAAAAGGCAGCAACATCCTTGGGTAGGAAGTGCACGGGGTGTGAAGTAATAATTTTACAGAAACCTACATAGAACAAGGTAGTATAGATGTGAGCACTATCCTTCCATCAGTGAAGTATAAGTGCCACAAACACAGTTTATGCAGTTCTATGTAATTGACAGAGATCACATACAAGAGAATAGATACAGAGTAAGACATTTGGACATAAGAATAAGTTTCAAAAACGAAATAAGAAACCTTTGCACTGGCGGACGAGATCAAATGCCTTTTCCAGTTTATGAAACCCGAAGGTGTCAAGAACCGCAAAAAGGTCTTGGTGAATATAAGGTTTCAGAAAATTCGCTTGTTCCAGAAAAGCAGATGATTTGGGAGCCATTTTTTTGCTAGAAAGTGAGAGTTTTGCAAGAGAGAATTTTTGGGAGGCAGAAAATTTTCTAAGAGTTTCGAAGAGTAAAATGTAAGTGTAAGTGATACACGAACCGCCTTATCAATCTATATATGTGAAAGAAGAGATAAGTAGGGTAATAAAATATTCAGAAATTCTTCCCTTTTACAGCTTTCCCGCCTTTCCGTGTACTAGGTTTTCAACCCATAGGCGCCTCTCTTTATCGTATGATGCACGCGCTATGATCGAACGGTTATGTGATGGTGCGTTATTTTTGATGCAATCTTTTATCTCTCTTTTTCTTGGTTTGGTAGATATTTTCTCGATCACGTCTCCCAATTACTGCATGTAATCATCAAAAATAGAAGATTTTGAAATCTAATGTCAGAATATATATATTTAGTCACCGTATATAGTTGACCTTTCCCCCTTAACCAAGTAATATAATAATTAACAGAGATATTAATTCCATATCCACGTGGCATCAGGTAATCTGGTTGAGGTCAATCTGGTTGCGCGTTTGTCAACCACTTTCTGTTCAAGGCATCTTTCATCTTTCTGGTTGAAGGTTTCTGGTTCAACTTTCTGTTAAAGTTGACTAACTTCACTTTGAGACTTGCTGGTTTGAGACTCTCTGGTTTAGCATTCTGTCTCTGGTCAATCTGGTTGCTTTCTTTTAGTAATTCCCGGTTGGAATTTATTCAATCTGTATTGGCGTGTGTTAGTGATCTGGTGTTAGTTCCCTGTTGGAATTTTTAGTGATCTGGATCATATCATTCTCGGCCATGATTTTTTTTTTGATTCCCTGTTGGAGTATTGAGTTTGATCTGGTTCAGATCAATCTGGTCCTTTCTTCAAGATTTAAAAGTCCTAGTTTTACACAGAGCATCTTAAATCTTTCTTCTGGTAATGCTTTAGTGAGAATGTTTGCTCTCTGAACTTCAGTGTGTATTTTCTCAATCTGTACATGTTTTCTTTCAACATGGTCTCTTATGAAGTGATGTCTCACATCAACATGTTTGCATCTGGTGTGCAGCACTGGGTTCTGTGTAATTGCTATAGCACTTGAGCTTTCACAGAAAATTGGTATTTCCTTGACATCAATCTCATAGTCTTTAAGCTGTTGTCTCAACCACAATATTTGTGCACAACAACTTCCAGCTGCCATATACTCTGCTTCTGTAGTTGAGGTGGCAACTAATGTCTGTTTCTTTGAGAACCAAGAAATCAGTTTATTCCCTAAAAATTGACAAGTACCGGATGTTGATTTTCTGTCCAGTTTACATCCAGCATAATCTGAGTCAGTATATCCAGATAGCTCAAAATTGTCTTCACATGGATACCATAATCCTATATGGGCTGTTCCCTTAAGATATCTTAGTATCTTCTTAGCTGCTTCCATGTGAGACTCTTTGGGATTTGCTTGATATCTAGCACATACTCCTACTGCAAAGGTGATGTCAGGTCGACTGGCTGTAAGATAGAGTAATGATCCTATGATCCCTCTGTATTGGGTAACATTAGCTGGTTTTCCTTCGGGATCTGGACCAATTTTCCCATTGGTCTGCATTGGGATTTTCACTGAATTACTGTCTTTTAATCCAAACTTGGCTAGCAGATCGTTGATGTATTTTTTCTGATTGATAAAGATACCATCTGGTAGCTGCTTGACCTGCAACCCTAAAAAGAAACTCATTTCTCCCATCATAAACATTTGATACTTATTTTTCATAAGTTCAGCAAATTTGTCACACACATAGGTAGATTGAGATCCAAAGATGATATCATCTACATAGATCTGGACTAAGAGAATATGTTCTTTGACTTTGATAACGAACAAAGTCTTATCAACGGATCCTCTTTTGAATCCAGATTCTAGCAGAAAGGTTGACAAGGTCTCATACCAAGCTCTAGGGGCTTGTTTTAGACCATAGACTGCTTTAGCTAGTCTGTATACTTTCTGATCTGGATCTGCCTCTTCAAATCCAGGTGGCTGTTCCACATATACTTCTTCTTCAAGAATACCGTTGAGGAAGGCACTTTTGACATCCATCTGGTATACCTTGAATCGTCTGTGAGCAGCATATGCTAAAAACAGCCTTATTGCTTCTAATCTGGCTACTGGTGCAAATGTTTCATCGAAATCAATGCCTTCTTGTTGATTATAGCCTTTAGCTACTAATCTGGCTTTGTTTCTGACTACTTCACCATTTTCATCTCGTTTGTTTTTGAATACCCATTTTACACCTATTACTCCTTGGTGTTTGGGTCTGTCCACGAGATACCAGACTTCATTTCTTTTGAACTCATTGAGTTCTTCTTGCATTGCTGTTATCCAATCTGCATCTTGAAGTGCTTCATAAGCATCAGATGGCTCCATGCGAGAGAGGTAACAGCTCAACAATGCACTTTCTCCATGCATTCTTCTGGTCTTCACACGATCTGATGGGTTCCCAACGATCTGTTCTGGTGGATGATCTTGTATCCATCTTCTTCTCCTAGTCATCTCTTCATCAGATAACTCAGGATCCGGTTGATCTGTTGGTTCCTCAAATTCAGGGTGTGCTGTTGATGTAGCATGAAATGGATTCTCATCTGGGCTTTCTTCTGGATGTTGATCATCATTTGTAGTAACTGTATCATTATTCTCTGTTGATGATCTGTTTTCATCCAGATTGGATAGTGATATTCCCCCTTGCTGTATGATCTCCTCAGCAACAGGTTGAGTGGTAACGTCTTCATCTTCACTCTTCGAATTCCAGATAAGAATATCTTCCAGTAATAAATCATTCATCCTTCTGGTTGTCACCTGATTGTCTGTCTGCTTTTCATCTGGTGATCTGTACTCAACAATAGACTCATCAAAAACAACATGAGGTGTTACTTCCACAATATGAGAATTCTTATTGTAAACTCGATAAGCTTTACTGACATCAGAATATCCCAAAAATATTCCAGGGTCAGTTTTGCTATCAAAAGTTTTCAACTGAGTTTTCCCATTATTGTGTATGTAACATAGACAGCCAAAAGTTTTAAAATAGGAAATCTTAGGCTTTCTGTTGTTCCAGATTTCATATGGGGTCTTTCCATGTCTGAGTGTGATGGATGATCTGTTTTGAGTATAGCAGGCTGTGTATATAGCTTCTGCCCAGAATTTCTTCGGTAGATTTGTAGCATTTAGCATCGTGCGAGCTGCTTCTTTGAGTGATCTGTTTCTTCTCTCAACTACTCCATTTTGTTGAGGAGATCGAGCAGCAGATGTTTGATGAGTGATTCCCATCTTGTTGCAGTATGCTTCAATCTTCTGGTTGAGAAATTCTGTTCCTCGATCTGTTCTGATAGAGGTTATACTCATCTCTTTCTGTTTAGTGATCTTGTGTAGAAAATCAGGAAGCTTGTCTAGAGTCTCTTTCTTTTTCAGCAGAAAGATGACCCAAGTGAATCTTGAGTAATCATCTATGATTACCAATGTGTACTTTCTCCCATTGATGCTTAGTGGTTTGACTGGTCCAAATAGATCAAGATGTAACAGCTCTAGTATCTTTGATGTAGAGTGAGCTGTTTTACTTGTAAAGGATGATCTGGTTTGCTTTCCAGCTTGACAAGCATCACATATGTGATCTTTATCATACACCTGATCTGGTAGTCCTTCTACTAACTTTTCCTTGGCAATCCTGTTGATTGATTTGAAATTAAGATGACTTAATCTCTTATGCCATAACCAGCTGGTTTCTGATACAGTCTTGGTGACTAAGCAGGTCTCGATCTGGTTTGTCCACTGGACAATATATAACCTATCCTGCAGTTTACCGGTAAGGAGTATTTCATCTCCTTCCTTGTTCTTCACCAGACAGTTGTTAGTATCAAAAATAATCTGATTACCACTAGCACAAAACTGACTTACAGAAAACAGATTGTGACTAAGACCCTCCACATATGACACATTTGTGATAGTAGTCTTGTCTACTCTGATGTTTCCATACCCTCTGGTATACCCTTTTGAATTACATCCAAAAGTGACCTGTGGGCCTGGTTTCTCTATGTAATCTGATAGCAGATTCTTATCACACGTCATGTGTTTTGAGCAACCGCTATCTATAATCCAGATAGTTCCTCTTGCTATCTTACTTCTTCTTGCAGTTCTTTGATCCTGCAATTAATCACACTTAGCTACCCTTTCAACGCTTGGGTGCTTGATTATTAGCAAACAATCCTTTTCGAATCCAGAATATTCTAGGGTTAGGAACAGCAATATAGCAGGTAATGATATTTCCCTCATTATCTACTTTAGATACAGAGTGTATTTCAGATGGATGAAATCTCTCCATTTTATCATTCTTCAATCCTTTCTTAACTGGTGCTGTCCTGTTGACATTATTGTTTGGTGGTGTCCTGTTGACCCTTTTGTTGTGAACATGATCTGATTTTGTGTAGTAGGCTGGTTGACCTTTCGATTGATAGTATTGCTTGTTGTCAGTCTGTTTTATGACCATCTTTTGAGGAAGACCTTTCTTGTTTTTCAAGTCTTTCACTTGATCTGGTAGTCTCTTCCTTTCTGGTACAAAGTTAATTGTTCCAGTCGAATTTCCTGAGTGACCTGGATACCCTAATCCAGATGTGCCCTTTTGTTGCAAATTGATCAGTAGTTTGGCACGCTCATCACTCTTGTAGATCATTTCTTTTCCTTTCTTGATCTTTTCTTCAGCAACATTGTATCTTGAGATCAGATCCTTAACTTTTGAGTTAAGAGTGTGAATTTCACTGTCTTTACTCTTGATCTGTTCTTCCAAATCAGTAATTTTGGCAGCAAATTTAGTGTTTGCTGTGCTTAGAGTCTGCTCAATCTTCTTTAATCTGTCATTCTCTTCAATTACTTCTTTGAACAGTCTTTTGATGCTTGAGTAGCTTTTGAACATCTCATCTATTTCATTCCATGAATATTCTGCTTGATCTTCACTTTCCTGTTCAAGATTATTTTCATTATCTGAGGAATTTGAGTAGCAAGAATTTACCTCAACTTTATCTAGACCGTTGTCTAAGCCTACATAGCATTCATTCCAGCTTTCTTCGTCGTCAGCAATGAAAGCCTCATCATTTTCTGATGAACTGTCTGAAAAATGACTTGAGCTGCTTGAGTTCTGTTCAGCTATCATGGCTTTGCGCTCATTTTTAAGCTTTCGATCTCTTTTAGCTCTTAGTTCTTCTCTTTGGCCTCTGGACAGATTAGGACAATCTGTTTTGAAGTGACCTGATCTGCCACATTCAAAGCAAGTGTAATCTGTAGAGCTAGAGGTCTTTGTTGGTTTAGTAGTCTGCTGTTTAGATTCATTTTTGTCATCAGATCGATCATTATCATACTTCCTGTTGAAGTTCCTTCTGTTATCTTTGTAGAAGCGTCTGTATTTTTTCGATCTGGTTTCCATCTTGTCCATCCGTTTAGCAATCATAGCAAACTCTTTTAAGAGTTTGTCATAGCCTTTCTCTTCATCTGGATTAGCAGACTCAGAAGAATCATCGGGTTTGCTCTTCGCTTTGAAGGCTACCTCTTTGTCTTTCTTTGAGCTGCTTTCTGCCTTTTTGGACAGATGATCTGGTCCTCGTATTCTTTGAATGTCACATTCATGACCTTCAAGATGATCAAATAAGGCTTCAGTAGACAGATCATTGAAGTCTGCCCTTAGAGGTTGCATTGCAGCATAGATCTCCCAGCTTGGTGGAAGTGCTCTAAGAACTTTCATGTTCTTCTCCCTTTGAGTATATTTGTTCTTTTTGAACGCAGATATCTCTAGGAGAATTCCAGTGAATCCCATCTTCATCTGTTCTATTGTCTCGCCTGGTCTCATCTTGAATTCATCGTATTTGTTGCAGGCTAGAGACAGCTTGTTCTCGATCATCACTTCAGATCCTAGGGCTAGGTCTCTCAAGGCTTCCCACATCTCTTTGGCAGTATCCAGATATTAGATTTTAGCCAGATGTATGCCTTTGACCGTGCTGGAGATGATCCCTTTGGCAAAGTCATCGAGATTTGCCTCTCTTCTTTCTTCAGAGGTGTATTTTCTGGGATCCTTTAGAACAGTTTCTTTAACTGCTCCTGTATCTGTGATACGGGTGGTTTCTTCAGTAATTGCCAATGGCCCTTCTTCGATTACTTTCCACATTAAGCAATGATGAGCTTTAAGGCACATTTTGATCCTGAAGCTCCATTCTCTATATCCTTGAATAGAGAATTCTTCGCAAGCCCTGATAACAGATGACTCCATAACAAACAGAATGCTCGTGAATGAAAAGGGGTTTTTCTAGATCTATTCAAGTAGACCACGCAGGTTTTAACCCTGTGAAACAAAACAATGGTCAGTTTGAACCACTGCTCTGATACCACTTGTTGGTCCCGAAAGAGCAAGGTTTGGTGTATGGGGGGGGGGGGGAAATACACCAAATACTACCTTTTCAGTTTTACTTGATGATTTATAAGAGAGTGCAAGCTATTCTATACAAGAAATTGCTCGGCAGTGACTAAACAGATCGATATGCAGATCAGTAGCTGATTTAGTCCAAACAGATTACTCTCTTAGTGAAAACACTTAGCAGACAATAAGAGTGATCTTATTACTTTCTAAGTGTAGAGTGAGTGCGGAATAATGGTGGATTAGTGTATGCTCTTGTTTAGAAAACCTTGAAAATTAACCAGATCGTTTAGGAGATTGATTTAGATGCAGATGGATGAGAGTGCAGAGAGTTAGAATAATAAACAACAGAAAATATAAAGAATGCAGAAATGTAAAGCACACAGTTGTTTAACGTGGTTCGGGAAATCCCTACGTCCACGATCTGGTCAAAACTAGACCAGATTATCCACTACTAGGATACTCTGCTTCTTTATACTCGTGGAGAACGAGTCACAAGTACCAATCACAACTAGAGTGATACTTATGCACGAATGAAGGGTCGTGTCCCTTTACAACAGATTACCTCTACGTTACCACTAGAAAACTACTAGCTAGCAGGGTGATCTCCTTTCTCTCGACAAGACAGACTTGAATCGAGGTGGTGGTGTGATGTAGAATCACAAGATGTTGAAGCTCTAAGTCTGGAATGCAGAAAACTTGAAGGATAATTGCAGTATAGCTCGTGCGTGTTCTATCTTTTTCCAGATTGTTGACTTCAACTATATAGGCATTGAATATTGAAATTCTAGCCGTTGTTGATTGGCGTGAGATAGATGGTATATTACCAATCAATGGTTTCCATCATATCTGTTCTTGCCATATAGGAAAGGTTGACTCAATCTTTGATTTATGGAAATCAGATTGTTAACGGTCTCTTTCCTTATTTGTTTTAATCGTAGATCTTCTTTCCAAACCCTGTTGGATGGACCTTGATCTTCACGTGGCAAGTGCATATGATGTTGTAGGATGATGTCAGCTAATGACTTGATGACTCAATCGCTCTGGTTCATCGCTGTAGGTATCGATCTGGTCATCGATCTGGTCACTGTCTGTTACAGCAGATCGATTCTTCTTTGGCATAAAGCAATGACTTTCATCCTATTCTAGTTTGAGAATGACTTCTATAGGAATATATCCTTTACATTCTAAGTCATCTCCTAATCTGTTCCATAACAGAAATCACCTTATCTATAGTGATCTGTTTTTACACGAGAACAGGTTAAACATAAAGAACAGCTAAGTGTGTTTCGAGAGACCATCATCAACACTAATCTTAGGGTTCCCAACAATTTCCCCCTTGTTGATGATGTCGAAACCACATTTTACAAAAGATGTCCTATCAGCTTATAAAGAGCGGTCTGGTCTGATCTCCAGATTGTTGTTAGCACGTTATTAATGTTTATAACGTTTTAGGATAGTTTATATGTGTTCTGGACAATGAATTGTTGTCATCAGAAACCCAAAAATGGAATTCATATATTGATAAGAAGACAAGAGAGGTTACAGATGGATAGAACAGAATATAAGAAAAGGCAGATCACAAAGATATAAGAATTAAGGCTACTATCTGCTCTTTCTTCTCTCCTCTTGTTGCTTCTTCATTCTTGCTCTGGTCTCATCAGATATCAGCTGGACACTCTCATATACTCCCTCTCTTACCCTTATGTAATCTGGGTCTTCAGCATCCACCTTATACCCTCTGTTTTCTGCTAGTTGGTTTATGAAGTTCAGCAGAAAGGTTTTGTCAGGGAGATCTGTCTCCGGAATAGTGGGACAGGTCCTGAACTCCCTTTCCGGAGCAGTTATCTGGATTTGGGCTTTTGCAGCAGCAATTCTGATCTCTCCCACCAGATCCCTTGCATCATTCTGATCAAGGTATAGATTGAAGGCTTCATCTGGTGTCCCCTCACAGTAGAGAGGTTCCTTGAGGAAATAACGGCACATGATGAATCCATACTTCAGCCCTTCAAATCCTTCTTTCAGATGATCTGGGACCCAGTTGGTCTCTCCCTGTTTTATCAAAGATTTGCGAATGGGAGCAGATGAGAACCAGCTGGATCCAGCTCTTTTCTTTTTCTTGGGTGGTTGGGATGAGCTGCTTGGAGTGAAGGTTTTCTGTGCTTGGAAGGAAGGAGAGCTGCTGGCTGGTTTCTTTGCGGTTGATGCACCAGATCCAGTCAAGCTCTTTTGTTTTTCTTCTGCTGCTTTCTTCTTTTCCTGCGCAGCAGATGGCAGCTTTTTCTTTCCAATTCCTTCCCCCTTTTCGACATCATCAATAAATGATTGAATGAATGTCTTGAGGGAGGTGACCTCGTTCTTCAGCTCTGCGACCTCCTTGTCAGATTCAAATCTGCTAGACAGCAGCGAGGTGATGTTGAGGTTGGAATCATTAATCTGTTTTTGAAGAGAGGCTTTTGAGTTGACCAGATCAACTTTGATCTCTTCCTGATCTCCCTTGATGTCAGCAGTTTCATCAAAATAAGACTTGATCAGAGCTGATGTGGGGTATTGCAGATCATGTAACTTCCTTTCGACAAAGGCTTTGCCATCAGATTCAAACTGCCTGAGGAGTGATCTGGTGTATGAGTTAGCTTCCTTGACGATGTCTGCTGTGAGACCATCAGTCTGCTCCTTGACAATGGCGTGTACCATGTCCTTCTCCTTTTCTGCAAAGGCACTGATGATTTTGTACATCTCATTTACTTTGAATTCAGTTGAAAACAGATTTTGATCAATCTGGGCTTTTCTTTCATCAGCAGCAGCCCGATCATCATCTAGTTTCTTACTGATCTCTTCAATCTTCAGTTTACAGATTCGCCTCAGATCAGAATCGATCTTATTGACTTGAGCTTGCAGGTGGTCGTTGAACTCTGTAAGTATGCGTGTGGCTTCATCTTGGACTGTGGTCAGTGTGCCATACATGTACTGATCCACCTTTTTGGAGATGAGATCTCTGATTTGTGAATGAGACAGTGATTGATGTTGATCCATCAATATGTCCTCCAAGGTGTATGTCTGCACATGTATGTTCTGTGCAGTGGCAACAGCAGGAGTGATGATGTCATTTGTGAGCTCGCCTCCTATGTTCTGTCCAAGAAATTCTTCTTTTTCTTGGTCTCCCTCAGATGGTGCAGGTGGAGTAGTGATCTGCACACCAGTGTCAGTCATGACTTGGTCTGGTGCAGGTTCTGCTATTTCTGCACCCGGTTGGTGAGCAGCAGATGGAACATTCTCATCATCTTCTTCAGCAACTACACTGTCATAAAAATCTAGCTGTCCAGCCTTCGCATATACTTCTCTCAGATTGATCTGTAGCTTCTGAGCTTCGAGCTGAGCTATTGCGAGGATTGATTGTGAGTAGCTTTCTCTGAGTTCAGCAACTGAGGAAACTTCGAAAATGTTTAACAGTGTGGCTTCTTCTGCCTTGAGCTGATCAATTGTTCTGATTTTAAGGAGTGCATCTAAAACATAGAACTCCTTGTCTTTGATCAGTAGTAGCAATTTGACCCTTTTTGCTGCATCATAGCTCTCTGGTGTGAGCTGAATGCCTGGGAATATGTTGAGGACAGCCCTGTCTGCTTCTGTCTCAATCATTTTAACCACAGACTGAGCTGTTTTATTCTCCACATCTTCATCGGAAGATTCAATTGCTTCTTCATCTTCTTCATTGATTTGCTCTAGAGGCTCAGCAGAAGATGAGCTGATAGTGTGAGCTGGGGAGAAATCCCTGGGCTGATCTGGGTGTACGGTTGATAGAGGCTCCACATCTTCTGGCTCATCACCCAGCACAACAACGTCTTCTTCCGCCTCCACCTCCTGTTGAGGGATAGCAGATTCTGCAGCAGCAGGTGCTTCGGTCTGTATCTCAGCGGACAGTTTGTGAAGCCTTCTGCGCTTGGGTTTGGGCTGCTGTGCTGCTGTAGAGGTGTCTGTTTCAACAGAACTGGCCCTCCTGGTCACTCTCTTGGAAGGGGTTCTCTCAGCTGGCTTCTCCTTGGTGACCTTAGATTTTGTGGAGTGTTCTGCTGGACCGGATGGAGGAATCCAGATGGGATTCGAGTTCCCCATCTCCATCAGAGCATTAAAGACTACAGGGTCCTTTGCTCTGGTAATCAGATTTGCTGAAATGCCCATTGACATTTCAATCTGATGTTGGTCCTTTGGAAAATGCTGTTTCACGTTGAACTCAACTGTTGTATCCCATTGATGGTGAGGAAAGAATGATTCTAGCATACAGCTGATCTTTGTGGAATGTCTCAGGCTGCTTCTCTTAACTTCGATGCCTGGGGAGCTACCTTTCACCAATACGATCATCTTGGCCTCCTTTGCCAAAAGATCGTATAAGATCCTACTCCAGTTCACTGGAAGATTAAGGACAACTGCTGCCAATATCCTGAACTTCTCAGGAGTCACCTGGTCGTAAGACCCGTTGTGGTTAAGGAAAATTCGCTGTACGAATTCAAACACAATCCTGAATTCTGGCGCGAGAAGGGAACGTACAAACATCCTGTTTGTGTAGTGAATGGGAACTATCATCACCATCTCCACAGCTTCTTGCAGCTGTTCTGCAGTGATTTCACCCAGTTCTAATCCCTCATCCTTGACCTTATAAGCAGCGTTGATAAGGTTGATAACATTGTAGGGAGTGTTACTGACTGTATTCCCTTTGCTCACCCTGATGGTGGCCTCATCTCTACCTCTCTCTCCCTGCCATGAGAGATAAAAGGCAGCAACATCCTTGGGTAGGAAGTGCACGGGGTGTGAAGTAATAATTTTGCAGAAACCTACATAGAACAAGGTAGTATAGATGTGAGCACTATCCTTCCATCAGTGAAGTATAAGTGCCACAAACACAGTTTATGCAGTTCTATGTAATTGACAGAGATCACATACAAGAGAATAGATACAGAGTAAAGCATTTTGACATACGAATAAGAGTTAAAACAAAAGAAATATGAAACCTTTGCATTGGCGAACGAGATCAAATGCCTTTTCCAGTTTATGAAACCCAAAGGTGTCAAGAACCGCAAAAAGGTCTTGGTTAATATAAGGTTTCAGATAGTTTGCTTGTTCCAGAAAAGCAGATGATTTGGGAGCCATTTTTGCTAGAAAGTGAGAGATTTACGAAGAGAGAATTTTTGGGAGGCAGAAAATTTGCTAAGTGTTTGAGAAAATTTGTAAGTGTAAGTGATACACGAGCCGCCTTATCAAACTATATATGCTAAAGAGAAGATAAGTAAAGTAATAAAATATTGAGAAATCCTTCCCTTTTTCAGTTTTCCCGCCTTTCCATATACTAGGTTTTCAACCCATAGTCGCCTTTCTTTTTCGTATGATGCACGCGCTATGATCGAACGGTTATGAGATGGCGCGTTATTTTTGATGCAATCTTTTATCTCTCTTTTTCTAGATTTGGTAGATATTTTCTCGATCACGTCTCCCGATTACTTTCCCCCTTAACCAAGTAATATAATAATTAATAGAAATATTAATTCCATATCCACGTGGCATTAGGTAATCTGGTTGAGGTCAATCTCATTTATGGTAAGACTCTCAATCTGGTTGATCATTCGTTAACCACATTCTGGTTGGAGTACTTTCTGGTTGAGCGTCTGTTAACCACTTTCTGTTCAAGACATCTTTCATCTTTCTGGTTGAAGCTTTTCTGGTTCAACTTTCTGTTAAAATTGACTAGCTTTACTTTGAGACTTGCTGGTTTGAGACTCTCTGGTTTAGCATTCTGTCTCTGGTCAATCTGGTTGCTTTCTTTTAGTAATTCCCGGTTGGAATTTATTCAATCTGTATTGGCGTGTGTTAGTGATCTGGTGTTAGTTCCCTGTTGGAATTTTTAGTGATCTGGATCATATCATTCTGGGCCATGATGATCTGATTTTTGATTCCTTGTTGGAGTATTGAGTTTGATCTGGTTCAGATCAATCTGGTCCTTTCTTCAAGATTTAAAAGTCCTAGTTTTACACAGAGCATCTTAAATCTTTCTTCTGGTAATGCTTTAGTGAGAATGTCTGCTCTCTGAACTTCAGTGTGTATTTTCTCAATCTGTACATGTTTTCTTTCAACATGGTCTCTTATGAAGTGATGTCTTACATCAACATGTTTGCATCTGGTGTGCAGCACTGGGTTCTGTGTAATAGCTATAGCACTTGAGCTGTCACAGAAAATTGGTATTTCTTTGACATCAATCTCATAGTCTTTAAGCTGTTGTCTTAACCACAGTATTTGTGCACAACAACTTCCAGCTGCCATATATTCTGCCTCTGTAGTTGAAGTGGCAACTGATGTCTGTTTCTTTGAGAACCAAGAAATCAGTTTATTCCCTAAAAATTGACATGTACCAGATGTTGACTTTCTGTCTAGTTTACATCCAGCATAATCTAAGTCAGTATATCCAGATAGCTCAAAATTGTCTTCACATGGATACCATAATCCTATATGGGCTGTTCCCTTAAGATATCTAAGTATCCTTTTAGCTGCTTCCATGTGAGACTCTTTGGGATTTGCTTGATATCTAGCACATACTCCTACTGCAAAGGTGATGTCAGGTCGACTGGCAGTAAGATAGAGTAATGATCCTATGATCCCTCTGTATTGTGTTATGTTGGCTGGTTTTCCCTCGGGGTCTGGACCAATTTTCCCATTGGTCTGCATTGGAATTTTTACTGAATTACTGTCTTTTAATCCAAACTTGGCTAGCAGATCGTTGATGTATTTTGTCTGATTGATAAAGATACCATCTGGTAGCTGCTTGACCTGCAAACCTAGAAAGAAACTCATTTCTCCCATCATGGACATTTGATACTTATTTTTCATAAGTTCAGCAAATTTGTCACACACATAGGTAGATTGAGATCCAAAGATGATATCATCTACATAGATCTGGACTAAGAGAATATGTTCTTTGACTTTGATAACGAACAAAGTCTTATCAACGGATCCTCTTTTGAATCCAGATTCTAGCAGAAAGGTTGACAAGGTCTCATACCAAGCTCTAGGGGCTTGTTTTAGACCATAGACTGCTTTAGCTAGTCTGTATACTTTCTGATCTGGATCTGCCTCTTCAAATCCAGGTGGCTGTTCCACATATACTTCTTCTTCAAGAATACCGTTGAGGAAGGCACTTTTGACATCCATCTGGTATACCTTGAATCGTCTGTGAGCAGCATATGCTAAAAACAGCCTTATTGCTTCTAATCTGGCTACTGGTGCAAATGTTTCATCGAAATCAATGCCTTCTTGTTGATTATAGCCTTTAGCTACTAATCTGGCTTTGTTTCTGACTACTTCACCATTTTCATCTCGTTTGTTTTTGAACACCCATTTTACACCTATTACTCCTTGGTGTTTGGGTCTGTCCACGAGATACCAGACTTCATTTCTTTTGAACTCATTGAGTTCTTCTTGCATTGCTGTTATCCAATCTGCATCTTGAAGTGCTTCATAAGCATCAGATGGCTCCATGCGAGAGAGGTAACAGCTCAACAATGCACTTTCTCCATGCATTCTTCTGGTCTTCACACGATCTGATGGGTTCCCAACGATCTGTTCTGGTGGATGATCTTGTATCCATCTTCTTCTCCTAGTCATCTCTTCATCAGATAACTCAGGATCCGGTTGATCTGTTGGTTCCTCAAATTCAGGGTGTGCTGTTGATGTAGCATGAAATGGATTCTCATCTGGGCTTTCTTCTGGATGTTGATCATCATTTGTAGTAACTGTATCATTATTCTCTGTTGATGATCTGTTTTCATCCAGATTGGATAGTGATATTCCCCCTTGCTGTATGATCTTCTCAGCAACAGGTTGAGTGGTAACGTCTTCATCTTCACTCTTTGAATTCCAGATAAGAATATCTTCCAGTAATAAATCATTCATCCTTCTGGTTGTCACCTGATTGTCTGTCTGCTTTTCATCTGGTGATCTGTACTCAACAATAGACTCATCGAAAACAACATGAGGTGTTACTTCCACAATATGAGAATTCTTATTGTAAACTCGATAAGCTTTACTGACATCAGAATATCCCAAAAATATTCCAGGGTCAGTTTTGCTATCAAAAGTTTTCAACTGAGTTTTCCCATTATTGTGTATGTAACATAGACAGCCAAAAGTTTTAAAATAGGAAATCTTAGGCTTTCTGTTGTTCCAGATTTCATATGGGGTCTTTCCATGTCTGTGTGTGATGGATGATCTGTTTTGAGTATAGCAGGCTGTATATATAGCTTCTGCCCAGAATTTCTTCAGTAGATTTGTAGCATTTAGCATCGTGCGAGCTGCTTCTTTGAGTGATCTATTTCTTCTCTCAACTACTCCATTCTGTTGAGGAGATCGAGCAGCAGATGTTTGATGAGTGATTCCCATCTTGTTGCAGTATGCTTCAATCTTCTGGTTGAGAAATTCTGTTCCTCGATCTGTTCTGATAGAGGTTATACTCATCTCTTTCTGTTTAGTGATCTTGTGTAGAAAATCAGGAAGCTTGTCTAGGGTCTCTTTCTTTTTCAGCAGAAAGATGACCCAAGTGAATCTTGAGTAATCATCTATGATCACCAATGTGTACTTTCTCCCATTGATGCTTAGTGGTTTGACTGGTCCAAATAGATCAAGATGTAACAGCTCTAGTATCTTTGATGTAGAGTGAGCTGTTTTGCTTGTAAAGGATGATCTGGTTTGCTTTCCAGCTTGACAAGCATCACATATGTGATCTTTATCATACACCTGATCTGGTAGTCCTTCTACTAACTTTTCCTTGGCAATCCTGTTGATTGATTTGAAATTAAGATGACTTAATCTCTTATGCCATAACCAGCTGGTTTCTGATACAGTCTTGGTGACTAGGCAGGTCTCGATCTGGTTTGTCCATTGGACAATGTACAGTCTATCCTGCAATTTACCGGTAAGGAGTATCTCATCTCCTTCCTTATTCTTCACCAGACAGTTGTTAGTATCAAAAACAATCTGATTACCATTAGCACAGAATTGACTTACAGAAAACAGATTGTGGCTAAGACCCTCAACGTATGAGACATTAGAGATTGTGGTCTTGCCAACAGTAATGTTTCCATACCCTCTGGTATATCCTTTTGAATTACATCCAAAAGTGACCTGTGGACCTGGTTTCTCTATGTAATCTGATAGCAGATTCTTATCACACGTCATGTGTTTTGAGCAATTGCTATCTATAATCCAGATAGTTCCTCTTGCTATCTTACTCCTTCTTGCAGTTCTTTGATCCTGCAATTAATTACACTTAGCTACCCTTTCAACGCTTGGGTGCTTGATAATTAGTAAACAATCCTTTTCGAATCCAGAATACTCTAGGGTTAGGAACAACAATATAGCAGGTAATGATATTTCCCTCATTATCTACTTTAGATACAGAGTGTATTTCAGATGGATGAAATCTCTCTATCTTATCCTTCTGTAATCCTTTCTTAGTTTGCACTGTCTTGTTGACCATTTTTGTCCTGTTGACATTTGCTCTTTGAAGGTGTTCTGTTTCTGTGTAGTGAGCTGGTTGTCCCCTAGTTTGATGATACTTTCTGTTCTTTCCATCTTTTATTATCATCTTTTGAGGATGACCTTTCTTGTTTTTCAAGTCCTTCACTTGATCTGGTATCTGCTTCCTTTCTGGTACGAAGTTTACAGTTCCTGAAGATTTTTCTGAGTGACCTGGATATCCCAAACCAGATGTGCCCTTTTGTTGCATATTGATTAGCAACTTGGCACGCTCATCACTCTTGTATATCATTTCCTTGCCCTTCTTGATCTTTTCTTCAGCAACATTGTTTCTGGTAACCAGATCCTTGACTTTTGAATTAAGTGAGTGGATCTCACTGTTTTTGCTCTTGATCTGTTCTTCCAGATCGTTTATTTTAGCGACAAATTGTGTATTTGCTGTGCTTAAGATTTGCTCAACTTTCTTCAATCTGTCATTCTCTTCAACAACTTCTTTAAACAGCCTTTTTATGCTTGAGTAGCTTTTGAACATCTCATCTATTTCATTCCATGAATATTCTGCTTGATCTTCACTTTCCTGTTCAAGATTATTTTCATTATCTGAGGAATTTGAGTAGCAAGAATTTACCTCAACTTCATCTAGACCGTTGTCTAAGCCTACATAACATTCATTCCAGCTTTCTTCGTCGTCAGCAATGAAAGCCTCATCATTTTCTGATGAACTGTCTGAGAAATGACTTGAGCTGCTTGAGTTCTGTTCAGCTATCATGGCTTTGCGCTCATTTTTAAGCTTTCGATCTCTTTTAGCTCTTAGTTCTTCTCTTTGGCCTCTGGACAGATTAGGACAATCTGTTTTGAAGTGACCTGTTCTGCCACATTCAAAGCAAGTGTAATCTGTAGAGCTGGAGGTCTTTGTTGGTTTAGTAGTCTGCTGTTTAGATTCATTTTTGTCATCAGATCGATCATTTTCATACTTCCTGTTGAAGTTCCTTCTGTTATCTTTGTAGAAGCGTCTGTATTTCTTCGATCTGGTTTCCATCTTCTCCATCCGTTTAGCAATCATAGCAAACTCTTTTAAGAGTTGTCATAACCTTTCTCTTCATCTGGATTAGCAGACTCAGAAGAATCATCGGGTTTGCTCTTCGCTTTGAAGGCTACCTCTTTGTCCTTCTTTGAACTGCTTTCTGCCTTTTTGGACAGATGATCTGGTCCTCGAATTCTTTGAATGTCACATTCATGACCTTCGAGATGATCAAATAAGGCTTCAGTAGACAGATCATTGAAGTCTGCCCTTAGAGGTTGCATTGCAGCATAGATCTCCCAGCTTGGTGGAAGTGCTCTAAGAACTTTCATGTTCTTCTCCCTTTGAGTATATTTGTTCTTTTTGAACGCAGATATCTCTAGGAGAATTCCAGTGAATCTCATCTTCATCTGTTCTATTGTCTCGCCTGGTTTCATCTTGAATTCATCGTATTTGTTGCAGGCTAGAGACAGCTTGTTCTCGATCATCACTTCAGATCCTAGGGCTAGGTCTCTCAAGGCTTCCCACATCTCTTTGGCAGTATCCAGATCTTGGATTTTAGCCAGATGTATGCCTTTGACCGTGCTGGAGATGATCCCTTTGGCAAAGTCATCGAGATTTGCCTCTCTCCTTTCTTCAGAGGTATATTTTCTGGGATCCTTTAGAACAGTTTCTTTAACTGCTCCTGTATCTGTGATACGAGTAGTCTCTTCGGTGATTGCCAATGGCCCTTCTTCGATTACTTTCCACATCAAGCAGTGATGGGCTTTGAGGCACATTTTGATTCTAAAGCTCCATTCTCTATATCCTTGGATAGAGAATTCTTCGCAAGCCCTGATAATAGATGACTCCATAACGAACAGAATGCTCGTGAATGAAAAAGGTTTTTCTAGATCTATTCAAGTAGACCACGCAGGTTTTAACCCTGTGAAACAAAACAATGGTCAGTTTGAACCACTGCTCTGATACCACTTGTTGGTCCCGAAAGAGCAAGGTTTGGTGTATGAGGGGGGGAATACACCAAATACTAACTTTTTCAGTTTGCTTGACGTTTTATAAGAGAGCTCAAGCTATTCTGTATAAGAAATTGCTTGGGATGACTCACCAGATCGATATACAGATCAGTAGCTGGTTAAGTCCAAACAGATTACTCTCTAAGTGTAAACACTTAACAGATAATAAGAGTGATCTTATTACCTCCTGAGTGTAGAGTGAGTGCGGAATAATGGTGGATTAATGATTGCTCTTGTTTTGAAAAACCTTTAAGTATTAACCAGATTGTTTAGGAGATTGATTGAGATGCAGATGAATGAGAGTGCAGAGAGTTAGAATAATAAACAACAGAAAATATACAGAATGCAGAAATGTAAAGCACACAGTTGTTTAACGTGGTTCGGGAAATCCCTACGTCCACGATCTGGTCAAAACTAGACCAGATTATCCACTACTAGGATACTCTGCTTCTTTATACTCGTGGAGAACGAGTCACAAGTACCAATCACAACTAGAGTGATACTTATGCACGAATGAAGGGTCGTGTCCCTTTACAACAGATTACCTCTACGTTACCACTAGAAAACTACTAGCTAGCAGGGTGATCTCCTTTCTCTCGACAAGACAGACTTGAATCGAGGTGGTGGTGTGATGTAGAATCACAAGATGTTGAAGCTCTTAGGTCTGGAATGCAGAAAACTTGAAGGATAATTGCAGTATAGCTCGTGCGTGTTCTCTACTTTTCCAGATTGTTGACTTCAACTATATAGGCATTGAATATTGAAATTCTAGCCGTTGTTGATTGGCGTGAGATAGATGGTATATTACCAATCAATGGTTTCCATCATATCTGTTCTTGCCATATAGGAAAGGTTGACTCAATCTTTGATTTATGGAAATCGGATTGTTAACGGTCTCTTTCCTTATTTGTTTTAATCGTAGATCTTCTTTCCAAACCCTGTTGGATGGACCTTGATCTTGACGTGGCAAGTGCATATGATGTGTAGGATGATGTCAGCTAATGACTTGATGACTCAATCGCTCTGGTTCATCGCTGTAGGTATCGATCTGGTCATCGATCTGGTCACTGTCTGTTACAGCAGATCGATTCTTCTTTGGCATAAAGCAATGACTTTCATCCTATTCCAGTTTGAGAATGACTTCTATAGGAATATATCCTTTACATTTTAAGTCATCTCCTAATCTGTTCCATAACAGAAATCACCTTATCTATAGTGATCTGTTTTTACACGAGAACAGGTTAAACATAAAGAACAGCTAAGTGTGTTTCGAGA
This sequence comes from Leonotis leonurus, assembly GCA_026898415.1. NCBI lineage: Eukaryota > Viridiplantae > Streptophyta > Magnoliopsida > Lamiales > Lamiaceae > Leonotis > Leonotis leonurus. Next base: position 15 of record JAPKLX010001306.1, on the reverse strand, counting down.
GACCATCATCAACAC
>JAPKLX010000484.1:39930-137621 GCA_026898415.1 Leonotis leonurus | reverse complement strand
AATTCCACTTGTTCTTCTACTATCTCTTTCATACACTTCACCCCCAATTCATTGCACCATTCCATCTCTATCTTCCGCAGTGTTGGTATGTTTCCAATTTCACTACTCATGTCCATCAAATCTGCTAATTTATAAAGATCAAAATGTTGGAGGCATGGAAAGATGATGGAGCTTCCTTCCTCTGCGGCCAACTCTTCCAGATTATGAATCCATGCTAATTCCAAGTATTTGAGGGATGGAAATTGGCCTTCTCCTATTTCCCACTTCCCTTCTTGGAAGCGTCCCCACCACAGTTGAAGCATCTCAAGTAGAGGTAATGAACCTATCTTTTCCAACACATCTAATTTCCACTCTAAATCACTTCCCACACTAAGATACAATTTCTTAAGGGAGTGTGGAAAGCTAAGGTTATTTTGCAAACAAGCACTCTCTCCTTCATAATCACGACAATGGATGGAGAGGGATTCCAACTTAGACAGACATTCAATACTGGAAAAACAATATGGATCATCACCACCCTTGCTTCCCTTATTAACAACCCCTTCATACTTTACATAGAGTTTGTTGATGTTGGGAATTCTTTTGACCACTTCTTCTCCAAACTCCAAATTACGCACTCCCTTAAGCGTTTCCAGATTATCCAAGATCACACTAGACATGCCCATTTTAACCGAACCGGCGGTTCCGAACCGGAACCGAATCGGGAGTCAACGGTTCGGGCCCGGAACCGTGGTCAACGGTTCAAGAACCGGCCCGGAACCGTGTAGAAACGGGCCGGTTACGGTTCAAGGCGTGGGGGAACCGTAACCGGCGGTTAACCGGCGGTTCGGGCCCGGCGGTTCAACCCCCGAACCACCGGTTCAAGGGAGCCGTTGGGAACCGGCGGTTAACCGCCGAACCGCCGGTTCGGGCCGGTTTCCAACGGTCATATAGCCGTTTTCTCCCTTTTTTTTTTGATTTTTTCCCACCTTCTTCTCCCTCCTCCATTCTTCTTCTCCTATAAATTCACCATCATTATCACACTCCATCTTCACTCTCAATTCTCAACACAATCTCTCAATCTTCATCTCCATCTCATTATCTCAATCTCTCAAGCTCTCAAGCTCTCAATCTACATTATACACCCCATCTCCACTACAATCCATCTCTTCACTCTCCATCTCCACTCCATCTCTCCATCTACACTCCACTCTCTCAATTTCAATATCTCAATCTCTACACTCACTTTCCATTATCATCATGTCTTCATCTCGTGCCGACAAGGGAAAGGGGAAGGCCACCGCCTCACGCCAAGACGACGATACACATACTCAAAACACAAGAAGAGCTCGAGTCGGATCGAAACAAGCTCGAGCTTTGGCGGCGGAAGAAATCTCTAGAAAGTATGCCGAGGAGCTCGAAGCACAAGAGCAACGAGCATACGAGGCCGAAATTCGGAGGATAGAATCTCAAATGTTCTCCGAGGAGGTTAATCGAGCATCCAACGTCGGAGACGACGACGACGACGAAGAAGAAGAGGAGGAAGAAGTCGAAGCACCACCACCACCACCAACCACACGAACTCTACACTCGGATATCTTCACGTTGCATTTCAAGAAGGTCCGTAGAGCCTTAACCGAAGGCGAAAAGGATGATGGCAAACCGAAATACACGGCGTATTGTAACTATTGCACTTCTAGTTACAAGTGGAATCACGGAGGAGGCTACGGCACTTTGAAGCGCCACATGGAGACCAATCACCCGGGGGAATACGGGATGGCATCAACTCAAACTCAAATTCGTGGAGCAACAACACATTCGGCGACGGGTACGCCTTCTTTATTTAAATATGATCAAAACAATGCCGAAGATATTATGGCTAGGTATTGTGCTATGGAAAAAAGACCTTTCAATTTTGCCGATAAAAAAACGTATGAAATAACTGTCCAATCCGCTTTTGCTCCTCAAGCTAAAAAAATTGGTAGAACTAACATGCTTAGGCGAATTAGGAGACAAGCTTTTGATAAAAAAGTTCACTTAGTAAAATATTTTAGTAATTTAGATCACAAAGTTTCTATTTGTGCCAATATTTGGACCGATGCTTATCATAAGAATAATTATATGGGAATTACTTGTCATTGGATTGATGCTAAATGGATGTTACAAAAACATTTGATTGCATTTAGGGAGTTTGATGAGCCACACACGGCTAGTAATATTGCTTTAATAATTGTTACCGTTCTAAATGAGTTTTATTTGATTAATAAAGTGTTTTCGGTTGGTTTTGATAATGCATCGGCTAACACCGCTAGTATTCCTCAACTTATAGAAGCATGTGAACCCAATTTTGCCGGTAAATATTTTCATAGTAGATGCATATGTCATATTCTAAATTTATGTGTTCAAGATGCACTTGAAATTTTTAATGATACAATTTTACCAATTCGAAAAGCCGTGAACATGTTGGGCAAAAATATATCTTTAGCAAAGAAATGGCAAAAATATTGTAGACAAAAATATATTCAACATAGGGGTTTTGTTAGAGATGTATCACATAGATGGAATTCAACTTATGACATGCTTAATAGTACTTTAGAGTATAAAGAACATTTATGTGATTTTTTTAGGAAAGAATTTGCAACAACACAATTAACTTTATTGTCTTCTCATTGGGACCAATGCATGGATTTATATGGTTTATTGAAGGTGTTTAACATTGCTACTAAACAATTATCGGGTGTCTATTATTGTACTTCCGTTCGTGTTTTAGAACATTGCATGTATATTGCTCTTAGTTTTAAAACTTGTTTTGCTCAAACAAACTTGCAAGGTGTGATTTATTTTATGGTTCAAAAATGGCTTAAATATTTTACCTACATTCCCGATGTTTTCTTAGTGGCTAAGTGCTTAGATCCTAAATGGAAATATGATGGTGTTTGTCAAATGTTAGATATTTATTATGGAGCTTTTAGACAAATGGATTTTTTAAATATTCGAATTGATGGAGAGTATGTTCACTTTGATCTTCCTAATGTAAGCCAAGTAAAAGATAGTTTAGAAAGAACATTAAGATCTCTTTTCGCCGAATATAGGTTGATTCATGGTCATAATCTTAACATAAATGAACCTCCTAGATATAGTACTAATACATCTTCTTACATACCACTTGATTTAAATTCATTAGATCCCTTAGTTCAACAATTAAGTAACATGTATTAAGATAGATCACATAGTATACCTATAGGTCAAGAAAATAGTGAATTGGATATGTATTTGGGTACTCGTCATATTTTTGGTGTTGAAGATAGTGGTCCACAAATCGATGTGCTAAAGTGGTGGTCAATGAGATCGGAGTACCCAATACTCTCATTTATGGCGAAGGAGTTGTTTTCCGTCCCGGCATCCACCGTCTCGGTCGAGCAAGCATTTAGCATTGGAGGTCTTGTGTTGGACCAAAGGAGATCAAACATGAAGCCAAGAAACATTGAAGCTACTATGTTGCTTGATGATTGGTCGAGGGCCGAGCTTAGAGAACAAGAAAATAATTGGGATGATGATGGAGACGAGAGCCCAAATGAACTCTTCACCGAGTCGGATGCATCGGGGGCGGGCGAAAGCTAGAATGCCACGACATTAAGGTAAGAGAACTACGTGGACTTTGATTCCTCTACGAGGATACGTAGGCAACTCGATTTTAATTATAAAATCGAGTTCGAGTCCTTATTATTATTTTTTTTTTCTTCTACTATGTAAAGTTGTAAACTACAAGTATGAAGAATGAAGTATTCATTTCTCAAGTTAATTGTAATTTTCAATTTCAATCAATGAATTATTATTTTTTTAGATTGTAAATTTGTAAATTTCAACATTATAAATGTAATTTCAATGAATACTTAATTTGTTTGTGTTTATATGGCATTAATACATGTATATTACTATATATATTTACAACAAAATGTACGAAAAAAAATTAAAATTACATGTTTTACAAAAAAAAAAAAAAAAAAAGGAAAATACATGAAAACCGGCGGTTAAAACCGGTCCGAACCGGCGGTTAACCGGCCCGGGCCGGTTCAGGTTCAAGCTTCTGTGAACCGTGAACCGGCGGTTCACGGCCCGGAACCGGCAGGCCGTGAACCGTGGGCATGTCTAGATCACACCATCGCCAGCTGGAGGATCTGGGAGAGAGACATACTTATATCCATCTCCAAACTCAATATGCCTTATATTAGAAAATTTCCAAATTTGAGCAGGCACAACCCACTCATGTAAATCTGAACCAGAAATGATTATTGTTTGCAGATTCCATAAGAGAGCCATCGAATAGAAGAGCGATGATGCTCTACGAACTCCACCAACAAAGTGTCGCAAATTAATTCGAAATGCCAGGGAATCCAAGTAGACAATATCCTCACTGGAATATAATCTATTCGAATGTATAGTCTTGAGGAGTCCACAATAATGTTGGCACCTGGAGACATCCTCAGATTCACATATTACAGAACGAGCATGTGGCATAGATCCCAACGCATCACCGACTTCCTTCTCGGAAGAGTTCTTTGGTATAATAACACGACGTTGGCTATTGATGCCTCGAGGACATTGCTGCCCTAAGACATGAAAGAACCCTTCTTTCTTTCCTTGATTCAAACACAAGTCTCTCAACAAATCGTGAATTTTGCACAACGTTATGTTTCCGGTCCTCCCCAAACTATGAGTTATGATGAGATTTCTATCGATCAAATCCTTTAACAACTCTTTTCCAGTTGCTTCCAAGCTCTTGCCTTCTTTTGCTTTTACAAATCCTTCGCTAATCCATAGCTTCACAATTGTTGACACTCTAATTCTTTTATCTTCCTCAAACACTCCCATGTATAAAAAACATGGCCTCAGATACACCGGCAAATGATTGTAGCTCAATTTCAGCAATCTCAAGCAGTGTTTATCATTATCCAAATTCACCATTGAAGTTAAGTTCTTCCTTGTAGAATCCCAACTCCCTTCGGCGTGTTCCATTTTTTTTAATAGACCTCCCACCACAACAATTGAAAGAGGAAGTCCTCTACAATTCCTCACAATCTCCCTTCCCATCTTTTCCAACTCACGAGGACAACTTTCCTTATCCCCAAACACTGTTCTGGTGAATAAATCCCAACTACAAACCTCATCTAGTAATTTCATTTGGAGGTTGTAATTGTTATTCAATTGAGAACCTAATTGTAACAGCCTAGTCGTAACCAATACCCGACTACCATCCGCATTTTTGGGAAAGAAGTGTTGTATCTTATCCCATACATCAGTGCTCCACATATCATCCATGACAACTAGAAACCTTCTACCAAATAAGTGTTGGTAGAACTCTAGGCCTAATTCATTCTCACTCATATTAATCAGTCCCTCCTTATTTCTGCTAGTAGCTTGAGAAAGAAGCTCACAAAGTATCTCTCTGGTATTGAATTGTTGAGAAATTGTAGTCCACACACAAATATCAAAATACTCCGTGATAAGCTGATCGGAATAAAGAGTTTTGGCAAGAGTGGTCTTACCAATTCCGGCCATCCCTACGATTGGGATGGTTTGGAGATCGAGCCGCCCTCTAACGAGCTTTTCCTTGATCTCAAGTAACACATCTTCAGGGCACACCATGCCATCTTTCTTCTCAGCAGCATAAGAAAAAGAAGAAGCAACATGAGATGCAGAAACGTTCCTCTGACTCTGATCAAGAATCATCCTATTCTCCCTCTTCATCAATTCTTTCTTGATGAAATCCATTTCTACCATCACTCGCTGTAGATCTTCATACAGCTTGGTTTCTGGAGATTCCTGCAAGAAGCCCACAACTTCAGTGAAAGATTCAACTTAATTATTGGTTGTGGAGAGAAACCGAGGCTGCATATATAGGCTGCTATGATCCCTACAACAACATAAATTTATTTAGCTAGCTTTCGAAAGAATCTTACCAAGTAGTGATTTCTTTTGGCTTCTTCCATGGTTGCAGTGAACTTATCCACGATGTGAGATTCGATAACATCTTGAACTGCGTAAGCTGCATCTGCAATACGCATCTCCAATGGATCAGCTTCATCGCCATCGGCATCCGGTGAGACATAATCTTCAAGAAATTTTTGCAAGAATCCAACAATATCAGTGAGAGATTCAACTTGTTGGGTGTGGAGAGCAATGGGAGGGGAAGGATGGTTTTGGATATCATGAATGGTTTGCAAAAGAGAAAGCAAAGATGCATAGGCTGCTGCCATTATCTGATCTCAACAAGAACAGAGTTTGTACAATCTTGAGTATTATTTTAGCTTGAGCAGCTTTGTAAGAACACAACAATGTCCGATTCTCAATTGCTGAGTAATGATATGTTAGGTGTTGAAAAGTCTTGAAAAAATGATTGAAGTGGGGTCATTGCTTTTCATGTCCACTGAATTATATATACCAACGATGATAGTTGATAATTTTGATAGTGGAGTGGAGTGGTGTGGTGACTATCATAATTTTGATAGTGGAGTGGAGTGGTGTGAGTGCTTATTGATGTATCAGAATTTTGACCAATCTCTGCGTGCTTATTACTCCCTCCGTCCCGGATGAATTGTCCAGTATTCCATTTACGGATGTCCCATGTGAATTGTCATGTTTCCTTATATGGAAATAAATTAGGGGTTTAATTATGTTTAATTGTCTAAAATCCCTACACCACTAAGTTCCTATTCTAGAAACCCTAAATCACTCTCTACCCCTCCACTCTCTCTCTACCCGCTCGCTCTCTCCCTTTCTCTCTGTGAGATTGTCGCCGCTCTACTCAAACCCTAATCTGCTGCCACCCACACCACTCGATCTCCATCCACCGTGATGAACCCATACTCATCTGAAGCCGATGATGATGATGATTCGAGACTAGAGAATGATGTTGGAGGCGGTTGTTGCTGCGGTGACGATTCAAACGTTGATCTGCCGCCCGCCGCCGTGGATTTTCCACATCAACTTCATTCATGCGTTCATACTTCGATTACCACCGTGGGTCTTCCAGATATACTTCGATCTGAGGCTGATGATGTTCGATCTCTGCCATCAGGAAGCAGATCTAAGGTTGTTCCTTTCGGATCTCGACTTTCTTGTTGTCTTTTCCACTACCACCATCCAGTGACTTTCACATATGATGTTTCTACACACAGATCTCCATGTCCACCCCATTCTCTTCCATTGTTGCCCTGCTCTGAGGCTGCAGATGGTGTTGTCTCCGGTGGTGGAGGGTTGCGCGCGATGTGGGATGATGAGTCTATGTCTTATCCTGAGACTCCTTACTTCCCCACAGAGAGTGAAATTGATAGGGGAGTGCAGTGGATGCAGGAGAGGGCGTTGGAGGAATATGTGAGAGGGTTAGACCCAGCTTCTGTCCCTATGATGAAAATTCTGTTGCCCCAACTGTGGAAGCGGGTGAACTCTTTCCCTTCTCCTGCTGTTATGTGATTATATGTTATGCAGCTTGTATGTGATGTTGCATGTGTTGTTGGCTATCTGATGTTGGCTATATGTTGTTGGCTATATGTTGTTGGCTATCTGATGTGTTGTGCAGATCTGTTGTTGGGAGATGTTGGTTACGTGCTGAGATGATGTGTATTTTGTTATCTGTTGAACTGAAATGATGGTTTTGTGTAAAGAATATTGATTGTGCTTAGAAGGATGGAGATGTTTTTTATGTGATGAGAAGTTGGTTGGGGTGGATTATGTGATTGGTGTGATGCATGGTATCTGTGTGGGTTTGGATATGCTGGTTATGCTGTTGGTTTTAAAGCCCTGTTCATGTTTAGTGACTGTGTGAATGATGTGTGCAGGGATGATGATGATATCTTTTTTTTAAAAAAAAACCACTTTTACTACACTTGTGATATCTGAGTCCAAAAAACCACATGTCTAAACTTTTGCTTTGCATTGTACAATATCAATGCAACAAAAAACAGGGCTTTCAAAAAACTGATCTATGCTACGCATGTCTATACTAATGTCTGCACACTTGCATCCCCAAAAACTTATCTGCACACTTGCATCCCCAAAAACTGATTTGCACACTTGCATCCCCAAAAACTGATCTTCACACTTCATGTTTCTTGTTCAATCCCAAGCATTTGCATAAGGTCTTCAATCCCATCCACAATTCCTGCAGCCTTTAGATAGTCCACACATGCTGTCACCAATTCTGCAGGAATCTCTAGATTTAAAGGCAGTCTATTTTCTCTCATTAAAGTCCCTTTCTTCATGTGAGGCAGTTTATAGCAGTTATGGCCTCTGACCTTTAGTATCTCAACCATGCAGCCTTGTAAACTTAAGAAAACAGAATTAAGAGTGTGTGCAGTGAGCATTTCAAAGGAGTTTATAACTGCATTCACTAACTCATCAACATTCTTGCATGAACTTTCAGTTTGCAAACTTTGAATAGCTCTAAACCAACCCAAGTCATTCACATTTGTATCTGGTGAATTGGGTGGTTGATGAGTTAATGTTATTTGAAAACCATCCTGTGTGGCAGCTTCTCTGAATTCAGGATCCTTGTCCTTTATGTGAGGTTTGGCATTATCTTGTTGAATGCATATAATCTTGCTTGCTTGTGATGGCCATTTAGACTTTATAGATGGTATGATCTGCCATGAAAATGAATACTGAAATAAACTAAAAATGAATATCAAAACTGAAATAAACTAATTTTCCTGTGATGTAATCTGAAATCCATACAATTTCAGATTACAATTCACACAAACACTTTCTGACATCCATACCTTATTGATTAAACAATCCTTAACAACTTCTTTAGTGATAGAAGCAATAGGTTTTGTCTCCATTGTTCCAGCAGCCCTATTTTTGCTCCTTCTTTTAGCTGGCACTCTTTCTGTGAATGGAAAGATACCAATCTTTCCATCAAATAGCACACTGCCATCATCATTGAATATTGGTCTGCACACAGCACACATGAACATGATCTTTGTGATGAACTTCTTGCTTTTGCATACTCTGTGTGGTTCTGCCTCATCTGGGGTTAAGTAGAATCTGTGTGACGTTTTGGACATGTAAAACCACTTCTCGTCTATGTGAACTATGTTCTCCATGCTTCTGAACTTTAGCACCTTCTGCACTCTATCATATTCTATTGCATCCAATGAAAAACGCAGCCTTAATAGCTTGTTTGGAGCTGTTAAGTCAGGCTTGATTGCATTTGAATGAGACCTGATCAGCCCCTTGTTAACCCATCTCCCAACAACACTTTTGCTGCAATTTATTCCCTTTGCTAACCCTCGTATTGTACTGCGTTTGGATAGCTCCAAACTTGCAATAAGAACCATGTCTATCTCTATTCTCTTTCTTTTCCCATTGTATCTCTTGTTTGGAATCTGCACTAACTCACCTGCTTCTGTTTGCTTCTTCATTTCAGCCCAAATACGACTGACAGTCCTTGGGTGGCATCCCCACGTGTTGGCTGCCTCCGTCAACTTACCTCGCTTGGGTTTGCCGTTTTGTAGATCTTGAAGGAGAAATTGGACGATGGATGCTTTTGTTTCGGTTGATAAATCATTTCTCAACCCCATTTTTTTAGAGACTGTTTATGTAGTGAAATAGTTGTGAGAACAATGTATTGAATGTTTCTCTATTTATAAGAGTTGGTTCAATTTTTGGCACAATTTGTGATTGGTATGAAAATTTCAAAAATTTGGCATATTTCCCTCTAGAATTTTCAGATTGTTAGTTTTCATTTTCATATTTTGGGAATTCCTTCTAAATTTGAAATGTGTTGACTTTAATTTACACCTTTATGTTAAATTTTCGAAATTGTAAAAATAAATTAATGTGAAAATTAAAATTGTGTTAAAGAAATAAATGCACACTGTTTTCGAATTTAAAAAATTTCGAAAATTATGAAGTTTAAACAATTAAATTGGAAAATATAAAAAAAATAAAAAACTAGTCAAAAAATTGATGAATTTTTCCTAAGTGTAAAAAAGATAAGGAAAAGTAATGATGAGTGAGAAAGTGGTTAGGAATAAATAAAGTAGGTGGAATGTAATTAAGAAGGTAATAAAGTGGGTATTGGTTTGCGCTCCAAAAGGAAAGTGGACAATTGAGGTGGGACGGAGGGAGTATTAATTTGTACTGTACATTATTATCATTGTGAATGGTTTATTATTATGATTAATGTCTCTAAGGTCCACCTGGGTGAACTTGTAGTCAAATAAAACCACATTTTTTCTCATTGACATATAGGTCCATTCTAATACACTTTTGTTCAATTAAACCCAAAATATTGATATGGTTTCACCTTTTTAACCTTAGTTGCAGAAAATCATCTGCGAATCAAATTTTGCATGATTCGCCGTCCATTATTCCTTTTTTTCAGAGATTTCTTCTTCTATATTTGATCGTTTGATGCTGGGTTGATTGTTACTACAATTTTCAGATTCAATTGCCTATTTTTTCTGTTCTAATTTTCATTTTTTTGTTTCGACGAGTTCTCCGTTTTCATCGTCGGTTCTTCCTTGTTCTGAATTTTTGTTTCCTAATGGATTGCAGTTTCTCATTGTTGATTAAGTATAGAGAGGAGACGTTGGTTGTCAACAATTCACAAGTTTCAAGTTTCAATGATCTGATTTCCTCTGTTTTATCGAATTGGTGTGATATCAACGTTGGTTTCTTTTGTATATGTTACTGGTTTACTTTTTACTCACTGATGGTTTAGTTATCTTCAGTTGATGGTTTTTTATTGATTTATGCAGTTTTGAACTTAACTTTATTATTCTATCCAAATTATGCAAAAACCAGAATAAGCTAACCAGAGAACCATCAAGAGAAATTTTTGAACCATATGCACATAATCTTAAAACCATTATTTTTGTTTGCTTATATTTAGATTTGTTTTTCATACGAGATAGTTTATTTTTTATATCTTACTGGTTTACTTTGTACTCACTGATGGTTTAGTTATCTTCAGTTGATGGTTGTGTGTTGATTTATGCAGTTTGGAACTTAACTTTATTATTCTATCCAGATTATGCAAAAACTAGAATAAGCTAACAAGAGAACCACCAAGAGGAATTTAGGTTTCTGGTTTCTGGTTTCGCGAAGATTTTGGCAGAGACGAGCGAGAACCATTACATCAGACATTGTGAACCATAAGAACAGAGGTAATGAACCATCAGCACATAAGTAATGAACCATCTAGTTTGAAATCCAAAACCATTACTGTTTTCATTCAGTTGTGAAATATAATCTCCAGCGAGGACTGTTTTCATGAATGTATATATATCTGCCCTTGCACAATCTCCTCCTCTGCTCGCTGCCGTCGACGGCGGAGGTGTTACTATCACTAGCAAAGGAAGATTGGGTCCTGGCGACGGCGAGGGATGGCAGAGACGAGCGATCGGAAGCGTAGATAAGGAGATACCAGAAGACGAAAATAGTGCAAGAAGCGATCCAGAATTTTTTGAGAGATCTGAGAGTTTCCATGGCTCTTCTAGAGGGTGCGGCTGAGTGAGAGAGAGAGAGGGGGGAAGAAGGAGGGGACAATTGAAGTGGAGAGGCGCAATTTATATGGGTGGTTTTTTGGTCCATCCACTTGTAATTTGGGGCCGCATGATAATAAGTTTTTTTGATGATTTTTTTTGCCCAATATTTGGTCATAATGGACCGGCCCGTCTTTTTACCTTATTATTATGGGCTTAATTGGGGCATATTCACGGCAGCCCAATAAGAAAAGGAAAGAGATGGGCCCAACAAGAAGGCGGGTGTTAACCGAATTAACTGCCATCACTCCAAAGAAAGGGAGGGAAATCGGCAATGCTTAGAGAGCGAAAAAGGGGGAATAACCAAAAAAAGAAAAAGAAAGAAGAGCGAGACAGAGGCACAGAATTCGATTCCATTTTCATATCTCTCTTTCTCTGAGAAGAATATCTCCCGACACAAGCCATACCCTACCTCCCATTCTGCACCATTCATTCTCATCAATATAATTTTAATTCACCATCTGTAAACCGTCCTTCATTGCGCCACCTAAAACCAGGAGGACATGCACAAATGTTGGTTTCCAAATTCATGATATTCGCTTTCTAGGTTATCGATTTTTGCAGCATTTTCAGCGATGCAGATTGTGGAGAGCAGGAACAATCTCTACAAGCCTCGATTCTCCAATGGATCGATGATGTGCTTGTTTCCCCCAATTGCGTACGTTCGCAGCCCGGGCCCAAGCTTGTCTTACAATAGGCTTCAGCAGCCTTCTCTCCGCCTCACTGTCCTCAAATTGGACGGCTCCTCTTTTGGTATGTTTCCACTTTGTTTCTGAAGCTGTACATTTTAATTAGGCGATCCGTTTAAGATTCCTGCTTCATTAAACTTCTGCGTAGATTGCATGATGCGATATATAGAAATGAATGTTTCACGGCTTTATCTGATTATATGAGCCTATTGCGTTCCTGCATTGGAATGTAAAATTGTGTATTTTGAAAATCCTTCGAAGAATTATTGAAATGCACAACTTTTGTTTTGAAGGAGTTGAGGTGAATAAGACTGGGACAGTGAGGGAGCTGAAGCGAGCTGTCGAAGCAGCTTTCGATCATTTGCCAAAGGAGGGGCCTGACAGAGTTTCATGGTAATGGACTTCAAATTCAAAAGTTGTGTCCAGACACACACACACACACACGCATATATAATTGTGCTTGTCGAGGATCTCTCTTTGGTGTTAATATCGATGAGCAGCTATAATTAACAGTCATTTACTCATCCTTTGCTTTTATTTACTGATGTAGTATGATTAGTTCTGGGGGCACTCTATCTCCTCTAAAACTTCAGTTCTCAGTGGTCATATTTTGCAACCATTTGGTCTTCTTGAAAAATTAATTTGTGACTGAAAGCATAGGGACATAAGCACATAGGATTCAGCCAATTTAGAATATTTGTTATTCTGGCTGGTTTTTGATGATCCTATACTGATGCAAGTGGTATTCTTAAACATTTCCTATGCAGGGAACATGTATGGGGACAGTTTTGCCTTAGTCATGAAGGCGAGATGCTATTGACTGACAGAGATTATATCAGCATGCTGGGCATAAAGGATGGTGATCAGGTCAGTTGTAGTTTCAGTTTATATACGACTGTTGCCTCTGCGTAGACATTTTGCACATTTTAAAGGTTAAATAATTCTGAAGATTGATAGATTAAGGTTGTACTGGGAAACTTGCAGAAAGAATTTGCAGATACTTAAGTTCTAGCAATCAGCCTTAGATAAGAGTGAACCAAAAGTAGACTCCCTCTTCTGACCACACAAAACTTCCAGCTTACTATTGATTAACATCTTTTTACTGGAAAATTGTTGCTTCACTTTGTCCTCTGCTCAACTATGTATTCTTTTGGCACATTCAGCTGCAGTTTGTTCATCGCCCTTCTAGTACTAATAACTTCACAAAGATAAAATCAAAGGGAGTATGCACTGATGAGGATGATGAACCCCGCAAGTAAGTTGATTTTATAGCCATACATGAAGGTTCAAAATCACGAATCATGCAACCATGACAACTTAATTGACAGTACGGTTGGCTGCAGGGATGAACACCAACAAAGAGGGAAAGAAGAAGGTCTTCATGGAGAGATTATAGAGAACACCCAAGATGCTCATTGGGATTTAGAAAAGGATGTTGCTTCAAAACGTGATCGCCGATTGAGCCTCTTGTTAAAAGGCTGGTTCCCGTATCGTAAGTTCAGTAGCTCCAGCTCCCACACGAGGCTTGTAGACAGAGGCTGCACATCGAGATCTTCGCGCAACGTGCAAGGAAGTTTTAAGAATTACTTGAGACTTTCAGGCAGCAAGTATGAATGGAGATTGGCGTGGAAAATTAAGTGAAGCTCACTGATTATGGGACTGATCGAAGCCAATAAGGTTGCTCCAGTTTCAGTTAGAAGTTAATTTCTTTTGAAACTAGAAATGGTTATGGAAAATAGCCATGGCTTTCAAAGCTATGAAGTGCAGAAATAAAAGATGTTTTGATGCTTCTTGCTCATCTTTAGTACTCTACAATACATGAATTTTAATGTTAGATTAGGAAATTTTGAGGAATTAGCAATTTGGTTTGTTGTGGACTGGATTTATATCTTTGTTTAATAAGGTTTTGAATTTTGAGATATATAATAACTGACTTGTAGTTATGGTAGACTTCCATTAGAATCATACTAATGAATTATTGAGTAGCATACTATTAATGAATGTATAAAATGAATTGGTCAATATTCTTGCTTAATTAGATTATTATACAAGTAGAGTGACTTGCAAATTGTCTTTATAGTTTCTGCTTTCTTGTACGCATCGAAAGGGTTATTAATTTAAGCAACACAGATTAGATATATATATAGAGAGAGAGAGAGACCTAAACTATAATTTCTGAAATTAGTTGTGTAGAGTAATGCTCCACCGCCCGCGGCGGACACATTTTAATGTGTCCGCGGCTGATGTGGCAATGTCACGTCATTGCCACATCAACACGTGAGTTACTATATTTTCATTTATTTGTAAAATTTAATTTTTATTATTAATTTTTATTGAATAGTATTAAACTATACCATAACCAATGAACCCTAGTCGGAAAGTGATAATTAATAAAAAAATATTAATAATTTAATATATACCTACATAGCATGCCACATCATTCGTGGGCGCATTAACCCCGCCCGCCGCGGGCAGGTGAGCATTTTCCTAGTTGTGTATTGTGAAAATGATGCTATATAGGAAATTGATGAATTTTTTTTCTTGTTTTTTTTTGAGGAAAGGAAAATTACCAAAAATAAAATACTGAAAAATGAAGAGAGAAACAAATAACGATGGCGTACGTGTAAGAGTAGAGGAGGACACACGACATCGTTTCAATTGAGATGACTCCTCTCTCTCTCTCTCTCTCTCTCTCTACTGTAAATACTTGTTTCTTCTCTCTCTTCTCCGCTCTTTACTTCCCCATATCATCACCCGGCCATGACATGATCGCTCACACCTCATACTTATGTTAATTCCTTGTTTGCTTCTCCCTCCACTCGTATACTTTTCATTCCTTGCAGCAATTCTTTCTTCATCTCCTCCTACTATTCACTAACTGCTCTCTTCTAATTCTCTCTGATTTTGCTTCTGCCTTTTCTGTTTATCTTCACTTGCTTGCTTCGTGGTTGCCTGGTGCTCAGTTAATTTGGCTGCCGAGTGAAACAAGGATTTGCTGGTTTGTTGATTTGTTGATTTTGTTATTGAACAGTGATTAGGCATAATCTTTTCTGGAAAAAACTAGTATTGATAGCTGATAGAAGATTTGGTTCGTATCGAGCGTGAGATGTTGGTGTTTCCGTAGCTGAATTAGTGATGATTATGAGGTTCTTCTTTCGGGGATGTAACTAGGATATCAATTTTGTCTAGAGGACTAGGGATATTTTTCTATTACTACTAGAAAATGCTAAGTTAACTTTTTAGCAACTAGGTAGCTTTATTTATAAATTTATTCCTTTTAATAGATAATACTGATGAAGTCTGTGTTCAATTATGGAAGCATTGAATCAATCATGTGATTTTATAATTTGATTAATTTCTTGTTAATTTTAAGAACATTTTTTTATGGTTTATGTGAATAAAATTTGTTGTGGAAAATTTTAGGAAAATGGCTGGACAAGTTGTTGCTAATCAGCACGTGCCGTATTTTGATTTTGTGATCGTTGGTGGAGAATCTGGCGATACCAGCACTTTAACTGCATCATCTCACCAGAATACCCCATGCATTGATCCAACAACAATTAAGCTAAGGCATCGGATCGGTCGAGGGACATTTGGTGATGTTTGGCTAGCCACTCATCATCGTTCTTCTGAGGATCACGACGAGTATCATGAAGTCGCTGTGAAAATGCTTCACACAATCAAGGAAGAAGACATGAGGGATGTCTTGAACAGATTGAGTGATTTACTATTCAAGTGTCAAGGGTTAGATACAGTTTGTAGGCTGTATGGACTTTCAGTTTTAAACAAGAAAGTGAGTTTGCTGGTTTTACCTTTGGTTATATTGTTTAAACTCATAGTGGAAAAGGGTTATGAACATTTAGAATCTAAAAACATTATCTTGTTTTGTTCTTCTAGATATGTATTCTTATGCAATTCTATGAGGGGTCGGTAGGAGACAAGATGGCTCGCCTCAATGAGGGGAAGCTGCCACTTAGTGATGTTCTGAGGTGATGTTTATATTCGGTTTCAGGAAGACGTGTTTTTAGGATTTGGACTCGTTTTATAGTCCTTATATTTAGTGTAATACGATTTGCAGGTATGGAGTGGATCTGGCTCAGGGAATAATGGACCTACATGCAAAAGGAATTCTTATCCTCAATCTCAAACCTTTTAACTTTCTGTTGAATAGAGAGGACCAGGCAATCATTGGGGATATCGGTATCCCTTATGTGTTGTTAGGGGTTCCATTGCTTAGTATGGACATGGCTCGGAGACTTGGTACTCCGGCCTATATGGCTCCAGAGCAATGGCAGCCAGAAGTAAGAGGGCCGATATCTGTTGAGACTGATTCATGGGGATTTGGTTGCAGTATATTGGAGATGTTAACTGGTATGCAGCTGTGGACTGGTAAATCAGTAGAGGAGATATATAAGTCAGTCGTGATGAAGCAAGAAAAACCTCATATTCCCAGTGGCCTTCCTCCTGCGGTTGAGAATGTCATAATTGGTTGTTTTGAGTATGATTTCAGGAACCGTCCGGTGATGGCTGATATTTTACATGCTTTCAAGAGGTATCCTTTATTTTTCTTTAATATTCTTGTTTCTTGGGTTGGGGAGGTTGTGGTTTAGATCATAATCTAGATAAAAGTTTAAAAGTTACCTCTCAAAATCATCCAATTGTCATTCTCATATGGTCTGCATTTGGGACATGACCTTTCTTTAGGATGTATATGGTGGCATAACATAACCTATTTTTGGTTCACAAGATGTGATCGGTTTTTTTTTAGTTTGTATCGTCTTCTTTGTTCGCTTTCATTTACATCTGCTATTCTTTGTGTTCCACTTAGCGTTGGTTTTTGCATATCCTGCTAAGTTACCTTTAAACGTATTTGCAGCTCGCAGAATGCAGTTTCTGAGGATGGAAGCTGGGCAGGCCTTGGAAGTAGAATAATCAGAGACAAGCCGGGTGGCACTGGTTATACAGAGTGGTTTCTTGCAAAGGATCACCTGCAAGTAGGTGATGTGGTCCGATCAAGGAAAGCTCCAAATTCGTGCAGCCCCAAGAACATGGATGTGCCTGAGGGGACGGTAGTGGGTTTGGAACGGGATACGGATCAAGATGGATATGTTTTGGTGAGGGTGCATGGGGTTCATGATCCATTACGCGTTCATGTTTCCACACTCGAACGAGTCACATTTGGCTTGGCTGCTGGCGATTGGGTTCGCCTCAAGAAAGAAGAGAAGAAGCATTCTCCAGTTGGGGTCCTTCACTCAGTAATCCGTGATGGAAGTGTAGCTGTTGCCTTTATAGGAATGGAGACCCTTTGGAAGGGTGAGTACACAGAGTTCGAGATGGCAAGGCCTTACTGTGCAGGGCAGTTTGTGAAGCTCAAGTCGAGCATTTTCAGCCCGCGATTTGATTGGCCTCGTAAAAGAGGGGGCAGTTGGGGGATTGGCAGGATTTGTCAAGTGCTGCCGAATGGGTGCCTCGTTGTCAAGTTCCCTGGCAGGCTGAGCATTTCTAGGGAGGACATGAGTTTCCTCGGCGACCCAGCTGAAGTCGAGCTTGTCTCGTTCGACACCTCTCCCGGGTGGGTGAAGAAGTATCAACATCTAGAGGACTTTCATTGGGCTGTGAGGCCATTGCTGATCGCTCTAGGGATCTTTACTGCCATGAAGATGGGAATTTTAGTTGGGAAGAAAGTCGGGAAAGCGCGATTAAAGGGAAATGATCCTCTGTTACAAAACAATGTTCAGAATGGCGATGGCCAGGCCGCTGCCGGAAACAGCAAAGGGGCATGGCGGCCGCCCAAGGTGACTAACATTTTCAGGTGATGATTTGCACAGTAGCAGTAGATGAATCTGTCTGAAGTAGAGCAAAGCAATTATAGGAACTCCAAGTTTGTTTATGTAAATATACTCTGTAATTTTCTTTCTTCCCCTGTTCCTACTTGTTTTACATTATCATGCATTGTTGGCTGCTGTTAGTTAAAACTGTGCCAAAAGTGTATAAAGATGACTTAGTTTTCAACGAATAACAACGCATAGCAACCAATCCAAAGTTTCTCACTTACTCAAATGTGCATAAATTTATTTACCAGAAA
This sequence comes from Leonotis leonurus, assembly GCA_026898415.1. Classification (NCBI taxonomy): domain Eukaryota; kingdom Viridiplantae; phylum Streptophyta; class Magnoliopsida; order Lamiales; family Lamiaceae; genus Leonotis; species Leonotis leonurus. Next base: position 119,319 of record JAPKLX010000484.1, on the reverse strand, counting down.
AGGAAAAAAAAGTAAACATCCGCTTCTGATACCAAAACTGCCGAAAAATGAAAGCTTGCTTGCAGTAAAAAGAAAAAATAGGCATAAAATTTATACAATTCACAATGATTAGAAGATATGTGTTGTGTACACATCTAAGCCACTATAAATTCAAGAAATTTAAACAGCTTCCAAAGGCTTTCCAGCAATGCTTACCTCCTTCGCAAGGTGCTCAGTTACATTGAGAAGCCGCGAAACTTCGTCTTTGACTTCTACCAGACACTCCCACTCGATCTCATAACCACCGTCTCTCTCAGCGTCAGCACTCAGACCAGCTTCGTGCACAAGCTTCCGGCTCATATCTGTAATTCTCTGCAGGCCGCTCGTTGCAGCTTCAACTTCGAGCTGAGCTACTTCTAACTGGAGTTTCTCGATAGCCAGATCACCAACAGTTTTGTCACCAATTATTTCCTGTGCCAATGCATAAAGCTGTTTCAATTCATCTGTATCCTGCAGCAGCCCCCCTTTCAGTTCTGTTATTTCTCTCTCTTTAGCATCCAGTTCTTCGGTGGCCACTTTTAGCTCCTCGTCTTTCATGATGAGATCCTTATTTGCTGCAAGAACTTCCATTTCCTTTGTTCTCAAGCTTTCCCGGGAGAAAGTAAGTTCGGCTTCAAGTTGTTCCACCTGCCTTTTAGAGCTATCAGCAGCCCTATCTAGTAAAGGGGGCAACTGAGTGTACCTTTTCCTATCAGTCGGGCTAAGGGAGTGATGATCTTCACCGTTAAGTGACAGAACCGCTTCGTTAGTGAGATCTACAATCTTCCCCACAACAGCCTCAGCTTCCGAGAAATGTAACTGGGCATTGCTTAGTTGGTTTTGCATTGTTAGGACGTGTTCGTCCTTCTCCTTGAGCTTGGACACAGCTTCAATAAGCTCATCTTCACGGCTGGATAAAATTGCTTTTAGATCAGCAATCTCATGACCGAGTACCTCCAGCATCTGTTTTGCATCTGAGAGTTCCAAATTCTTCTCATCGAGTATAAGTTGAAGGGAAACTTGTTTGGACTTTAAATGCTGGATCTCTAACCTTGCTTCAACCAATTCTGACTCTTTAGCCTTGTGGAGTGTCTGTAATTGTTCAAAGGCAGCCCTCTTGTTGTCTATTTCTTTACGGAGAGTAGATATTTCAGAAACTGCTTGTTCCAAAGACGATCGCTCTTTATCGAACTTCTTCTGTAGCTCAGCAACAAGCTCCTTCTCCAACAATAGATCTCTTTTAAGCTCCTCGTTTTGAGCTTCAGCAACCCTTAGTTTTACCCTCTCACTTCCCATTTCTAATTCAGCATTTTTCAAACTTATCATATGAGACATAATGCCCTGCCTCTGCTCTTCAAGTTCTTTAAGCTCTCTTTCCAATAGCTGATCTTGACTTGCCATATTCTCTCTGGAGGAAGCCAGAACATTTCGAGAAGAAACTAGTTCAGACCTCACGTCCGTAAGAAGCTTTTTCACTCTCGCAAACTCCTCTAGAGTTGTATTAGATTCCCCAGTATGGTTGGACGTTTGCTCAGCTAGCTGTTTCAATTCCTCTTGCGCCATTAGCCACTCCATCGTCTGCTTCTCCAAGTTTGCTTCGGCAATTTTCAGCTTCTCAGATTCAGTTTTCTGCATGAGGATGACCTTCTTGAGCTCTTCATCTTTCTCTACAATTACCCTTTGTAGTTGCTGTAGCTCAACTGCTTGTTTTTCCACGATATTGTTTGCTTCATCCAGGAGCCGGGACTTGGATCGGAGTTGTGATTCAGCATTAGCAGCTTCATCAGTGTGCATCATCAGTTCCCCTTTCATCTTTGAGATCTCCTCTTCTTTGACTGACAGTGCAAATTGTGAAGCTGAAATCTCCTCATCCCTCAGTTTCAGTCGAAGCTTTAGGCCACTGATTTCTAAGGCTTGAGATGCCAACTCAATATTTGCCAGCCTCAACTCCTCCTGTAGCTTTTCCTGCTTCAGTGTAGTAGCTAATAATTCTTCCTCTCGTTGGTTCAAATCCTTCCTGGCAAGATTAATTTCATTAAACTCTGACAACACTCTTATCTCTGCATCCTGCAGATCCTCTTCCTTCTTCTTCAAGGCCAGAAGAGCAGCATGAAGATCTGATTCGAGGGTACCGAGATCCACATCCAGGTATGCAGCATGGAGTGAGCGAGGGTCCCTACCTATTTGTTCCTCAAGCTTCTGAGTCTGAGCAAACAACCTCTCGAGAAGAAGCCTAGTGGGTTCACTGGCCCCATTATCACTAATACTAGAAGGGGGCCTACTGCTATTCAACACCGATTTGACAATCCATGAAAACTGAGACTCTCTTCTATGAGGTTTCAGATAATCTACTTTCTTCAGCTTCCAATTTGAACTAGAACAGCATAACTGCAGGCAGACATTCAAAGTCATGTCAATGCCTCTTACATAAATTAAACTGAAAAACTAAGAATGACATGACATGACAACAAAAAAGCTCCCTCCAACTCCAAAATAAGATAATCACCAAACCAAACACGCCCAAAGTAAATAAGTAAAGAAGTAGTATTCTTTGTGTATTTTTCTTTTAAAGCAATAGAATAGAAACATTTAGCTGAAAATTTAGGGATGACGTGTGAATTGGGAGATATATATGAGCAAGAAAAGGCATAAATTGGATTGCTCGAATCTTCCCCATTTAATCATAATACATTAGTAATTGGCGTGGAATTGAAAATGAATGGCGAAGTTATATCAAATAGCAAGGGGGGAAATGTCAATAAAATTAGTGAATACATACATACATACATACAATTAAAAGAGGGAAGAAAAGGAGAGCGATACCTGAGAAGAAGCGAGATGAAAGGAGGTAGAAAGCGCCATAATTGTTCATGAACCGACCAATACATGCGATATCAACACAAAGTATGCACCTACCATGGCAAGGAAGAAGCAGATAGAGAAGGGAGGGAGGGGGGAAGACACTAATTTTTTTTGGAGTAAGGGGAAGGAGAAGGGGAAGGAGTGGAAATGGAGGGAGATTAGCAGAAACAGAAGCAGAAGCAGAAGCAGAAGGGGAGGGGCATTGACACGAGTGGTTCGAGAGATAAACACCAAAGCTTTATACAATACAATATAATACACGTCGTCTCGTTTCTTGGATTGAATGAAAGTGGGTGGGTCCCACCTCATTTTCCTTTTATTACTCCTTCCTTTCTTCCTTCCTAGTTTAGTTTAGTTTTAAGTTTAGTTTAGTTCCGTTCCCCACTGCTTGCTTGGCTTGTATTAATTCATTCTCTTCAACTTACTTACTATTTTTGTTATCTTTACTTATTTTCTATTTTAAAGTTGAACCAAAAATAATTTTCTCTTTGAGATTCTCTATTATCCAAACCTAAAAAAGTCGTAGTGGAGTATAATTTAGAGCCATATTATTATAGTCGACTGTCGACATAAGATTGTGACAGAATAGGAGTTTTGCAACTATTATGGGACCGTGTCGATGTGTACACTTACACAGCCATACCCATAACCTACAACTTACTTCATCATTCATTCATCTTATTACAACAATCTAGACTATACTAGTGGTCTATATAACACTGAAAATCTTCATTAATTAATCAAACTAAAACCTTACTTCACCTTCACGTGACCAATCAAATTGAAGTGTATAATAATAAGAATAAACTGTTTATCTACATCCAAACTCATTTACCTTATTCATGTTTCCAAGGGTTGGTTTGGGTGGGTGGGTCTTCATAGCAATTAGCAACCCTCCCCTCCCCTCCCACACACAACACAATAACTTGACTCACAATCCTTCAAAACTTTTCAATTATGTAACAATGAATACAAAGGCATCACATGGGAAGTAAAATAAAACTCCCATGTCGTGTGTGTCGTATAATATCCAACTCTACACATTATTTGCATTTCTGCTACGTCTATATATTACAGTACACACCCGACTGAGTTTACAATACCAGTCGATGAATTATCTCCTGCTGCTGTGTTAGACCTCACTTCCTATATGTACATCTGGCCCGCATTCGGTTCCACCTTTCTCCTTTGATTTGCTCATCTTGAGACTGCTAACAATAAGAGAGTTTACCTGTTTTCTTAACGCACCATAGTCCGCTAGGAGCCCCATCAGTGTCTGCTTCGACTCCTCATCTATGGAAATTGTATGATCATCACCATCCTCAGCTAGGTGCTGAACCTGAACATGTTTAGGAGAAGAGATTGAGTGACTTGCTTTGGAGACGGAACAACAATTTGAGACGAGCTTTATAAATGAAAAAGATCATTTGGGATATATACGTCAAATTCCAAACTCCCATTATCCCTCACAACAATATTTAAGTTTAGTTGCATATTAATATTTTATTACTATCTTTAGTTCTTTAAATATGAGGATCTTGTAAGTACTGATTATACGACAAAAAGCATGGAGATTTTAGTTTAGAGGAGGCAACAAAACAGAAGACAACCAAAGCGAGGGGTGTACGTACCTCTGCAATGAGAAAGTCTATCTGATTTTCAGATGTACCAACAAAATCCAACTGATCCAATAATGAGGGAAGACTATCAACTTCATCGTCTTTTATGTTTGTTAAATTATGGATATTGCACTCCTGAAGCTGATCCTGAAGAATCTTGCATTTATGTAGTAACTCCCTCCAAGAGTGTCTCACCTGCTCAGTTTTCTCTCTTTCTTCCTGAAGAAGTTCCTGGGATTCCAGAAGCAGTTCCAAAGTATAGAGATTAAACCATGTTATTTAGGCAGAGTGATTAACAAATTTTTTTTATAAAAATTTGTTAATTACAAGTCAATATAGTAGACGACAAAGTATACCTCCATTTTAGATTTTTCTTGCAGCGACTGCTTAAGCTGTTGAGTTAATTCTGCTTGGGAGCTTCTTAGAGATCTTACTTCCTTGACAAGAACTTTTATATCAGCTTTGGATTTTACTTCCAGCTCTTGATGTCGCTTTGAGAGCTCCTCAAACTGTTGTTTTGCCAAGTCCACCTCCTGGCTTAACATATCTGTATGCTGATTGCCTGATGAAATAGAAGGCTGCCCATCCGGCCTTTTGTCCTGGAAGAGGTTTCTATCATTATAGAAATTTTCAGGCTTAAATAAACTACCTCAGCGAGGTCAAAAACAGGTGCACCAACCTGTTGCAAATTCAACTTCAGCTCTAGTTCCATTGACCTCTGCCTAAGTTCTTCCATATCCCACTGCATTTGGGTAACTCGTTCTCTTTCAATTAGTATAGCCTGCTCCAGATTTTCTTTACTTTTTTGTTTAGTAGTTTCAAGCTCCACTTCGAGATCCTTTACCTGGAAAGAATTGTAAAGTCATGGATTATATATTAATTTTACTTGGACACTGATAGATTTGCGGGAGAAGGCATGTGCGCGGAGAACTTAAGGCCTAGCAACATATCACTAAAGAAAACATTACAACCAGGATAGTAACAACAAAATGAGATGGAAACAAACTTTTACAAACTAAATACTAGCACTACAAACCGATGCTAATATCACATGAGCATCAGAATTATACTAGCATGTTTGAGTCCAATTACTAAATACAAAATATAGCGATTGAAGGGCTCCAAATTGGAAATCATTTTTTACAAACAAAATATAAGCAAATATGAAACCAATGCTAATATCACATGAGTATCAGAATTATGGAATCGTTCCAGATTATAATTACTAAGTACTAAACATAAAATTTGAATGAGCAAAATTGGGAAACCAGTGTTTGGGTAAGCTAACTTTAGTTTTCATGGCATAGAGACTACCAATTTGGAATACTGAAGAAGTATAATTCGGTGAGACATAAAAGCTATCTGCTCCACAGCTTCGAAATTGGCATAAATCACAATGTACTTATCAATTCCTCAAAGTTTATTGATTCCTTTTAAGGTTAAAAAGACCAGGTACATATTTTACTGTGATTAAAATTCTAAAGTTTTTTTTGTATTCTAGGTACTATTCATCTAAAGACCTGAAACTTATGTATGAAATGAGGTCGAAAGAGTCGACATTCAGATACCTTTGTCGCAAGATAGTCCTTCACAGCAACCTCTTGATTAAACCTTGATATAAGATCTTCCATATCCGTTTTAGCTGTAATCAACCTCCGCTGCATCGTCATAAGTACTCTATTCATCTTCTGGCGCTGATCCACTGGGACCAACAGGTGTATATCATCTGGGAGTTGATAATCTGCATCTCCAACAGTTCCAGTGGCTCGTCTCACCTCAGCTGGACTCCCAAAATCAAAGAGTCCATGTCCATTCGAATTAGGAAATGCTAAACTTGATGACTCATTGCCTCTTAAAGAACTCCTGTCACTTCCAGTACTCTCATTTGACAACTTTCGACCATGATGAATCAATGTACTACGGTCAGTGAGATGCTCTGATATATCTTCTGTATGATGGGAGGCTTTCAAAGAACTTCCATTACTCATATTCTTATCTGGGTTATGATTTTCTCTGGTATGCGTTTTATGTTTAGGAAAATTCTCGAGCTTCTCTAGAATAGCATGCCCCATCGACAAACCCTCATCAATATTTGACATGCCGTACTTGACAAATTTATCTACTGGACTTGTTTCGTCATCATAAAATGACAGATCCTCAGTCCCAATTTCAGAGGTGTTATCCCTTCCAAGGCTAAGGGAACCAACATCAGATATCTCATAAGCTGTATCACTACCATAATCTGATGCCACTGCTGAACTACCTGCTGCCACAGACATACTTGAAATTTGATGAATATGAGGGCATGAGTCAGTAGTAGTCACAGAAACATGTGAATCGGAACTCTGACCCTCTTCTTGGAATGCTGGAAACAAAAGCAACAAAAGATAAATTATAACTAGCAGAAGTATGGAAATCCAGAACCTGTATAAGTAAATTAAAGGATCATGATTCAGATTCAAGAAAAATAACAAAACATAATACTAGCACCAAAATATCAAATCGCAGTACACATACATGACCTAGCAGCAGCTTCCAGTTCCAGAAAGGATGCAACAACCATGCTTCTTGACAAATCAATATCTGAAAGTAACTTTGCCATCCACTCCTCCAAAGAACTCCTTCTCTGAAAGAAATCATGAACCATGTGTGAGAGTCAAAAAGTGTTTACAATGCAGAGATATAACAGTAATGAGCTAAGCTATAAAATCATTACCGCTTCCAGCATTGCCCTTGTTTTCATCTGCAAGAGCCCCTTTGGAGGAGTTGGTGGAATGCTTTTCCGAGGAAAGGCTCGTTTAAGCTGTAAGAGTGTTGAAACCAATACATAATCAGAGGTTTAAACTTCATAAAAGAACATGCAAGTGCTAAGTCAAGTAACGAAATCAAAGGGAAATTTCCTTATAAAAGCTTATGTATAATGATGCCAAAACTATATCTAAAATATTTGAACTTACAGCAGCATGTAACTTTAGGAAATCATTGAATCTCCTCAGAACAGTTCTTGTGGTTGTAATCCCTTGTGGAGATTGTATGCCAACCTGAACCCTGTAAAACTGCATATTATAATTGTTAATTCTGGAACTAGCAAGTGAAAATCCTATATGAGAAAATGCCCTAATACAACCAGACAAACAGTTTAAACATCAACAAGGGCTGTACTGACATATGAATTGATGTCAATGCCAATCAAAGGAAGGGGACAAGTAAATCTACTTACATAGATAGAAGAGATAATGATTGATGGACATGGAGCAATTTAAATTAATATTCAATTACGCATAGCTATAAGCAAGCACGATATATAATCATATCATGTAACGAGCATACAACAGGAATATTATATGATACCACAGTTGGGTCTGAATCTCTCGACTTTGCAAGTATAATCCATGAAGGTACGGTGATGCAGTAACTCCATCCCATCCTAGGATCATGAGGCCAAACACTTTCTCTACCTGCCTGCAAAGCACATAACCTATGAGCCCAGAAAATTGCTACTCGTGTCTGAGCAGTTAAGTGCAATAAGGTTTATTAAATGAAAATATCAAACCACAGCACCAAGGCCCCATCTCTATATTTTAAACCAAACTTGTTTAACATAGGTAATATTATCTAGTGAATAAGAATTTAAGGAAACTACCAGTTTAAGAAAATTCATAGCAGCAAATCAAGACTTTCTACTATAAAACTAATTTTAAACCTCATAGTGAGCTCCACCAGCAGTTTTCACAAATAACAGCAGAGATCTTCTAGCTTACAGTATGATCCCAGCTGTCTCTGGGATCATAACATAAGTGAAATCATATTATTAACTAATCCAATAAGATGAATGCGTTAAAAGTATCTAATAGCAACACATGGAGCCCAGATTTTCCGGGACTGCAATATGATCTTTCATTCTTACTATTTACATGATGAAGAAAGGGGAATTCAGAGCTGCCCTAACTTACTTAAAAGTTTAAACTGTAAGACATGTTGAGCCGATCATATGATGTAATTCATGAAAATCAATCCAACGATCAGCTTTTTAAACTTGATCGAAGCATTCAGGTAACCGGATCAATCAGCATTAAATTAACTACAACTCAAAAAACGAAAGAAAAAAAAAAAAAAACGAGAGAACATAAACGTAGTACCCAAATTCGAGGCGGAGGACTCCAATCCATCCCCAATGGCAAAGGCGAAGTTCCATCGTGTCGGTGCTTTGGTGGACTCAGCGCCTGCATATCCACACGTGTGCAATCCGATCACCCTGACCGGCGTAATTCGACAAAGCGATCGATCACTTGGATAACTATAATGTTGCTGGATGAGTAATATCCAGAAGCAATAAATGAATAGGCCTCCAATGAATGGTGAATTAGGGTTTTGAAGGATTGAGATCCCCCAGCTGCGTGTGTGATGATAGAAGGGAGGAAGTTGGAGGTGAGCAGAAAGCGAAGGGAGCGTCACGGTGTCCTGCTTCGCCTTGACGACTTCTCCACCATTTCCGTCGTCTTCTTCTTCTGATGATGATGATCTGTTAATGCGCTTCTCAAATATCGGAGTCCCGAAACCACTCTCACTCGCATCGCACGGTACTGGAAAGCATGCACTGGAGAGGATCGATTGTTTCGATAATTTCTTTTTGTTTTTTTCCTCTTTTATTTATTTATTTACCCAAAATATTTGCTCTTATCAAAATACTCCTGGAAATTGCGTTATATACTAACGACTATTCTGTATGAAACCAAATAGGAGTACATAAGATTGTAGTATTATATTAAAATAAATGTGTGAGATTTTGGATTCAAGTTTTTTGTGATGCTAACTTTTAATTTAAATTTAATGCAATCTAATTTTTAAAAATAAATATTAACGACTAATCTTAATAGCATGAAAAAATGTAACAAGAAAATGATTAATGTCTACGTTTTGCTTATTTTCCAACTCTTTTTATTCATTTAATTTCATCATCCGGAACTCTTTGATTGATTGTTCCATTCTTTTTTACTTAATAATATGCATTTCGCTTTATTTCAGAGCAAACACAGATTTTTTTTTTTTGTGTAGTTATTTTTTATTATTGTAATTTATGTGACTCGGATCAGAATTTAGTGGTTTTAGGAAAAATTATGAATTGAGATTTTCTTTTTCTTTTCTTATAAAATTGAAATTGGAGAAATATGAGAATTCACACATATTCCGCAAAAGATGGAGTAATAAATAAAGAAAGTAATTGAGTGCATATATATATATATATATATATAGGGAAGGGTTCAAATACAAACTTATTCTTATGAGTAAACTAAGAACTCATCTTAACCATTTAATTTTTAAGATCAACGGTTACATGTTTATTATTTCACATCTAAATTTAATTTAATTTATATATGTGAAAGGTTACAATAGTAATTATCTTAAATCTGTAACTGCCACACATATAAAATTAAGGAATGTATCATAATATGAATTGCATTATTTTACGTTTTATTATAATTTATTTTCACACTTCAGTATTATTTCCTTCTAGATTTCTTTTTGCATGTATTTTTTTAATCCGTTTAATGGGTATGTGCTTCAATTGTTAGTGCATTAATTCATTTGCAGTAAAAAAGCAATAAATAAGCGATATCTACTTTTGTTTTAAGCAATGCATTGTATTAGTGAATCATAGAAATATTGAAAGAAGAAGTAAGCAATACTGACTTTTGTTTAAAGCAATATATAATAGATCTTAATGTAATATACAAGTTGCTTATTTTGTATAGACATCTTGCTTAATTTGTATATACTCATTGCTTAAATTAAGTATATACCTATTGCTTACATTAATTGTAGTCGATCGAATAGTGAGTTATGCATAAATAACTAATAGCTATTGTTTATTGAAGTGTGTTGTTGATGTTTATATATGTTTTACATTTCTCTTTGTACAATTACTAAATAAAAAAATTTACAATTATTTTGTATATATAAATATATTTTTTAAGTTTCTTTTTGTATAAGAAACTTGTAATGGCAATTTTCCATGCATAAATACTTGAGAGTTAGTGCTTATTTTATAATTAAATAATGCATAAATATTGATGAGTTTACAATATCGGTTGGTTAATAATATAATCAACATGCAGTAGATTTTATAGAATTTGTTCTGTTACTCCATAAATTTAGCCTAAAATTAGGAAATATGAGCTGGACGAAAATTGTTTGTTTTACTTTTCAATCCTTGATGGTATATAAATTTTAGCATCCGTGTATTGTATACAATTATTAAAAATTTGTAATTATTAATCTGAGCCTCAGATTATGTATATATCAATGGTCTATAACAGTTCCTAGTTTATTCATAGGATTAAGTTTGTATAAGAACCTACCCCTATATATATATATATATATACGAAAATGCTCACCCGCCCGCGGTGGGCACATCTTAATGCGCCCGCAGTTGATGTGGCATGCCACGTAGATAAATATTAAAACTTAAATATTTTTTATTAATTATCACTTTCCGACTAGGGTTTATTGGTTAGGATATAGTTTAATATTATTTAATAAATAATAATAATAAAAATAAAATTAATATATATATATATTAATTCAAAAGTAGATAAGCATTCGTGATTACTTTACCAAAAACTTAAGTAGAAAGTGGGTTTGGTTTCGATTCATTCCTTGCATAGCATAGCATTCAACTTGATTATTTGCAGCTGAAATTGGGCCTAGCCCGTTTATCAATGATCATGATATGATTGTAAAACGAGATGGGGATGGATATGAATGTGGCCAGATATTCTCACTGCTACTTATATAATTGCATATTCATGTGATGACAAACACACATACTTCACTACATTTAATGACATTACACAAAAAGGCAAGCCTAATATTACTGCCTCGTTTATTGCATGAAAATAAATCACCCTCCCACTTAGGAGAGAAGATAGAAGAAAGATAAAGACCATACATACATGCATTACACACATACAACACAGCATAAAATGAAGGAAAGGGATGAACTTGTTGCAACTTCTCTCTCCCCCTCTCTCTCTCGCTCCATTTAAACACATTTGAAGCCATCTGGGACCGTTTTCTGGCAAGCACTGACCAAGGCACTAAGGGCCACCGGAATGTTCAAGTTGATGCCCAGCACATTGGCCTTGATGGCTGTGCAGAGGCACGCCGCCACCTCCAAGTCAGCTAGTCCCTCCAGCAATGCACAGCATTTTTCTCCCGATGGAGGGCTCCCAACCACCGCATTCACCAGCCCCAGCACATCAGCACACACTCCCAGCTTCAACGTGTCCCGGGGGCAAAAGGGGTTCACTGGGGGTTCCTTTTTGGGTACAGGTTTTGGGTTGCATGTCCCGCATGCGGAGGTCAATGTGGCGGAGAGGAGTAGTAACAAGAGGCCTGAGACGGCAGCTGGGAGGGCGGAGGCCATGCTGAGTGAATGGAGGAGTAGGGTTAGAGAGAAAGAGAGAGACTAGTGTGAGAAGGCCCAAGTGCACAACACCTCGTTATATAGAAGGAAGGAATGTGAAGTAGGGTTTACAACCAAGTTGGATTCTTGTAAGCTTGTGACACAGCTTCAACACATGGGGTGGGTCTAATGCTAATCATCATCAAGATTTCAAGTCATCGCAAACAGGGTAAAATTAAGACAATTTAGGCCTGTGTATTTCTGCTAATAAAAAACAATTTCTAGGCATCTTAGGCCTTCTCACACTAGTCCCTCCTGTCGTATATTTTTGGTGATGAAATGAGTGGACCCCCTCAATCTGGAAAACACATGCATGGTAAGGAAAGGCAAACACGGACCAATCAATCAACTACATGTGACTACTTTTTATCTCTTATTTAAATTCTTCTATCTTTCAATGTTAGGTTACAATCAAAATGAAAGCTTCCAAAAGCTACCAGCTAGAAATGGACCTATCTCACTCGTTTTCTATGGGGTCTATTCATCTCTAGGTGGATTTCTGATACCACAATGAGTGGCCAGTGATCCAACACTAAGCTTAGCACATAGATTCTTCAGATCTACAGTGGATAGAACTGGCATTTCATTCAAGCGAAAAACAGCAGCCCAAAGATTGGGATAGAGCTGGTATTTATCGGTTACACCAACTTACCTCTATGTACAAGTTTTTCTTTCCAGACCAAATAGAAAGAGCAGCTCTGGCGGCTATATTAGCACAGAACCAACATCATGATTAGATTTCAAGAAATCTATATAAGCAAAGAAACTGTCTTCATGGCATGTTTTAAACAAAATAAATGACACCAGCCTCAAATGAACACCACTCAATTGAAAATCATAAATTACCACAAAATATATCCAGAAATGTCTATTACAAACCAACCATTTTGCATTGGTTGCAAACACCTTGATAGGTAATTCAAAATATCTAGGTAGAGCTGGAGCCCTACGGAGAAAGCTTTACACAAAACTATATCTCAAACCAAGGAATCAAAAACATAAAACCAGCAGACATCTCAGGAAGATGTGAAGCGGAATAATTGCATGTATACATAAAAGAAGAAAGAGAAAGAGAAAAAGCAACCAGATCTTCAGATCTCACTTGACTAGACCTCATTACAGGCAAGACGGAAGTGTGGGTCCATGGCAAACAAAAGCAAAAATGACGTAGATTATTACCAGGAGAAGGAATCCCAATGCAACCCTGCAAAGTACCGAGCACCACTAGTTTAGAAATAAAAACGATATAATTGCAGAAGTAAACATGAGAAATATTCTACCATGCTGCAAAGTTTTATACCAAAAAGATATTATCAATTACTATAGAAGGAAAGTTTAGTCATTTTAGCGCAGCAATGAACATAATTCCCCATAAGGATTATTCTTGAGCAAGCACATGGAAAGCAGAGTTTCCAAGGTACATTATCTTCTTAATACTTGCAATTAATGATAAATTTATGATGTCATTTAGAATATAAATCCTTCTTCTAAATAAAGTAGCTGTGAATTAAATATAACTTACCAATCAAGAGTTATTTTTACAGAGTTTTCTAAGACTTTAAAGCACATGGATGTTAAGTTACAACTTACGTTAGCTTGACATTTCTCCACCAGACAGTGTTTCTAAAACGGCGGGCTTGCTTCCTGAAGCGAAAAGTGTTCCCTTGCATAGTGGCAGTTTTATCAACCAATAATTCTAGCCGATCACCTCTATCCAGAACTTTATCAATGTTCTCAATCATGACATTCCGAACCTGTAACGACAACCCATAGGCACTATAGTTATTGTTTGTCAGTAGAAAAATAGTAGCAGAAACAAAAGAGAAAAGGCTGAAACTAGGTAACAGTAAAAAGTAGTAATAGAGTACTTCCATTGGCATAGCATATTAATGCAGCATAAGAACAAAAAAAAAACAGATTTTAATGCATTTTGCTGACAGCAACTCAAGACACTCATTTAAAACACATAAAACTAGAAACAAGGGTGACAATTTAAGTGCCAAAGTTCATTTAGTATTTGGTAAAAAAAAGTAAAATTAACTGATGTAACATCAAGAAGCCAAACAGTCATCAGGGGTGATAATTACCTGGCTCATTTCACCTTTAAGCCGGTTTATCCTGTCAGCATTTGGATCATTTGAGAAATACTCTATTTGTTGGCTGATGACCCTTGAAAACTCATCGTTCATTGCATATGGCTGTGCAGACAATACAGCTCGTCCATAGGTCCGGACAAATCTTTGATGAATTTCCTCAAGAAACGCAAAAGGAATTCTCCCTACATGGAACCAAAAGAACAAGATTAAGTTGAGTTCAGCACATGAAGACATAATATTGTAAGGGAGGACAAATCATCACTTAGCCATGCAAGAAAACATGAAATGATTGTATCAAATTGTACCACGATTCAAAACAGAGAATGCAAGACATCCCTCAAAACTCTCAACTAGAACACAGGATGTATAATCATGAATTTTGATACATCAAACTTTTTATCCAACAAAGACAAATGCACCATAAACTGTGGAAGGCATTCAAAATATAATTGTATTTGATGAAGGATCATTCAGGTACTGCTGTGAGACTTGGAGATTCTCATATTACTTCAAAGAAAGGAAGTTTTGACTTCCTTATCAGCCAAATAAGCAGCTTTCATGTTCATCTTACACAAGCATATGATAAAAATAAATGAGAATTACTAGTGTTTTGGCAAGAATAAACACGTCTTTTCAGATAATGGTACTTTGCTCTAGTTTCTGATATTTCTACCCAGAGAGAGATCCAAACACTATATGATATCAAGTCTAACCAAACACTTGGCTTCATCTATTCAATATTATGTTACTTTATTGATAAGTACATCATTACAATATACGAAATGAAACCAAAGTGACAGGACTGCATTCCTGATCATTCACAATTCATAAGAGTTCCATGTAACAAAAACCTAAGCGCTCAAAAATAGCTCCACAATTCACAATTAGAGCCGAATTACAAGCTGCAACTCTAAAAAGGACCTTTCCAGATCCATAAGGAAAAGCTAAAATATACAAAAGTTAAATCAGAAACACAAAATTCAAAAGAATCATAAATTCAACCAGCTGCCGACGTCCATATTCAAAAAGTCAATTTGAAAGGTCGTAATAATTCAACTTTCGTTCTCGCGACAAAGGCAACATTCATATAAAAAAAAATCAAAATCAAATCATGGAACCTACACCTAATCAGATTCAATTATACATTCAGCTTTCTATGGCGTTGATCGACCAAAACAACAAGACACGATCGAATTGGCACCAAAAAGTAACTAAAAAAAAGGAGGAACATGGAGCTGGAAAGAGAAAGATAGAGAGAGAGGTAAACGTACTTCCGGCGGTGTCGTCGGCCATACAAAGGACGGTGAGGCCATCGGTGCGTTTGACGTGAAAAATGTAGCGATCCTGGGAGTAAGAAGCGTTGGTATCAGTGTTACCGGGGATTTTTTCGAGAATTTGACGCGCGATCGCATTCGCCGTGGTGGAAGTAGCGCTGTATTCCGCCAGCACGACCGAGCCACGCGCCACCAGCGCGTAAAGTATCGCCATCCCCTCTCTCTCTCTCTCTCTCTTTCTCTTTCTCCTTCTTCTTTCTCTATCTCTTTCCCTCGAATCCTACCCTGATTAATGATTGATGTTAAATACTCTATTAATTACGTCAGGAGAGTAATTTACGGGACAATCAATCTGTTCTCTACACTTATGGAAAGAAGCGCCTTTTCAATAGATAACGCTTTTCTTTCTACACGTTCCTCATCATTTATTAATTTAGTTTATTATGTTTATTCTTGGGAAGTAAAAAAGGTTTAAGATAGATATATAGATTCCTTACGAAAATTTTGAATATTCATTATTTGATTTTATTTTTAATATATTAAATAATAATATTAAAAATTAAAAATATTAAATTTAAAATTTGATCCAATTCAAAATTTTACTACACCAAAAATTAAAAATTATGTTGAAAATTATTTTTTAATATACAAAATAAATTTTGCATTTAAACAATTATATGTAAATATATTTTTATATATTTATATAATATATAAATGTACTCTCTCCTCTGTTCCAATAAGCATCACACAATTTATATTCATTTGAGTGTATTAAAATAATAAATTATGTCAAATTTATTGAGACAGAAATAGTATTATTTATATATTTAATTGAATATTTATTGAATATCTGAATTATATATTCGAATTCAAATCGCTAATCGAACCAAAACTTTAATTCTACAATCTTTAATTGAATACGTTTATTTTAAAAATAAAATAAGGGAAAATAATTGGTAGTAGATGGGTAGGAGTAAGAAAGATGTAATGGTAGAATGATACAAATAACCACGATAGAAAGGGTATTGAATACCAACTTACCATTACTTGGAGCCGAGGAGACATTTATGGATCCCAACAAAACAAACACTGCATGCATCACTAAGAAAACGAAAGGGCTGTAAATCTGTTCCTAACAAAAATGAAAACTCCACCACCACCACACATTTCAAAACTTCATCTCATCAAAATAAACCTCTCATTAACTGCACCCCAAGATGCTCCATCTTCGAATATAACTCTTCTGGAATATTCTCTGTGTGTATTGTAGTAAAACTGATCATTGGTAGTTGGAACAAGTCCGTATATATTGTACATATATAGTGGTAGAGTATAGACAATCTATTCAATTATATGCATGTAACAAGAAGAGGACAGACTATAAGGATTAGAACAAAATGCTTTCTCAAGCTACTTATCCAATGCGTAGATTCAAGCGCCTGAGCCAAACAGAGTGCAAAATCATGTGAAACATATCAAATCTCTCAACTGGCTTGTTTAGAACAAAATGCTTTCTTATAGCTCTCAACCCTTCCTTGAGCCTCAAAAACTCATATTCAGATACACCCATTAGAATCTCTTTCAATCGTGGTATTTCTGATACATTTACCTGTAATGAGAATGCCTCCCACCTCAGCACATCACTAAATGGAAGCACATAGTGATCTGATAATATCACAGGGATGCATTCAGCATAGATGGCCTCCACGATTCTGGGGCTTGCCACTTCATATCCACTGGGGCATAAGCAGAACTTTGATTTCAACATATAGTCATAATAGTCTTTATTTTTAGGGAGGTACTCATATATGTGGAGATCCGGGTCCCTCCCTATCCAATGGCGGATAAGAATTGGCCTTACCGGGCCATGAAGACCACCGGCGAAGAATGCAAGGTGGGGCCTTGAATTAGTGGGAGGGGGAGGTGAAATCAGCTTTGAATTCACGTAGCCACCATAGAGATTTATTTCAGGAAGACTCACATCTTTCTGAGGATTGAATCCTTCAGAGGAGTTTGCATTGCACAAGACGCGGATTGATGTGTTGTAGACGTATGCATTTCCTTCTGAGGCTCGAGGTCCCTACAAAACCATAACAAACAAAATCAACAACTTCAACTAGGATTAGAAAACTCTTGGCTATTTGAATATCAACTGTAACGCTTTGCTCACCCAGTCATGGCAAGAGAGCATGAAATGGTCAGCTCCTTGAGTTCTATTCCAGAAGGAATGCTTGGTGGAGATGACTTTCACATAATCAGACACAAACTTTTGGAGTGGAGTGATGTCATAAGAATTAGGTTCATAGAGATACTTGACCATCCACGTCACGCTGAACGGCATGAAGTAGACATGAGCTTCTTCGGCCCTGCTTGTTCTAAATCTATGGCTTCCACGCTCCATCTCATGGATAAATCTCCCTTCGCTAGTGTATATATCCTTGCATGGCCCATCATGCACTATTGGCAGCTCCCCTTCTTCATATACATACACCTTGAATCTTCTTTCCATTTCCTTGTAACTCCTGCGATAAAGTTTAAATCTTTAATTAATTCAGACCAATGGTACTAACTGATGTTTCTTTAGTGTCACGGAAGATCTCAAATTATAGCAAAATATATATTATCATAAACCCTTAAAGCAAGCTCGTAAACTGTAGTGCAAGTGATTGAGTAATGTAGTAATAATTAACCAAAATCAGATGTCTTTGGCGAACTCGTGTGCCAATTCTTAATATATTTAGTTATGCCCAACTATAACTCTTCCTGCCCTGTGCACGTAATCTTCTAAAAGTTCCTTCTTTATATATTTATTTATCAATTTGTTCGATAAAGTGAAAACTCAGCTGGCAATCTCCCAATACTATATTGGGAAAATAGAAAGATGATTCGTATGAGCAAAAAAGATGTAGAAAGCTAGAGCCATGAAACATGTTTGATAGAAAAGGGTGATGAGTAATAGTAGCACGAAGTTTAGTATTCTCAAATTTTTACGAGTATTTTAAAAAAGTATAGATCATGGAGGGAATAATGAGTGGGAGCACTAGCTAGCTAGCCACCCTTATACTCCAGTAAGAAGCCTCCTTTTCCTCCCAAAATTTAAACCACAAAAATCTCATTAGTAAAAAGACACGTCAATACGTATAGTTCTCATATTTCTGCGGAGTATCTTAGAAGGAAAGTTCCATCTATTGCTCATAATATTATTCCATCTATTGCTCTAGCCCATTTATCACGCGCACAAATTGACTTAGTCATAAAATAAATAAAAAATGATCCAATCAAAGTCAGTGAGCGTGGAATTCCAGTTTCCAGGCTAGTTAGTGAAACAAATGGATTACACATTGACTCAAGCGAGGGCTTTGCAAGTCTTCCTCAGAATTTCAGCAAAGAACATTTTTGGTGACAAGAAATTTCAGTTTTATAAAGAGTGATCGTATTTTATATAGCTAAATTTATGGAGAAACACTTACTGAAGAAATTCTCTGGGGTTCTGATAGACTGCAGAAGAAATAATATGATTGCTGCCGATAGTTACTGATTTGTTTCTGATTGAAGCCACTTTTCTCACTCCTGCTCTTGCTCTAGCCAATCCTTCCTCCAATTTATCACTTGCTCTCTTCTGCATTTTCAACATTCCATTATAATTTCATACCAGATGAACTCTGTTCTGATCACAGCTAAAATAATACGAGATTTCATCTTCATATTACATTTCTTTTACGGTTTTACCTTATAGTAATTCATAATTATCAACTTATGCGTAAATTCTACATGACGTGAAAGCACGCCATTAGTAGCTAAGCAATGAAAAGTCATTAGTGGGAACAAATACTAATTGCATCTGCTTAACTAACAGATTAAATTTCGATGTAATCTCAAACAGTTGAAGCATATAGAAACCTTTCAATGTCTAAGCTAACGAATATCTGAACGTAATTAATTACTAGATTTCAATCCATCAGATTTAATCATGCTTAAGCAAGCGCCAGCAGATAAGGCCCCTAAATTAAATTTGTGTAACGTTCAGATTTGAAAATTTATCGAGAAGCAGTGCTAGAGCTTACTCTGGAAATCGGCTTGAATCTGGATGAAATTTCAGAATAAATCACAGCTCTAGCTCCATCGCCTCCTCGTCTGCGCGCAGTACCGACTAACTGAACTGTCGGAACTTTTCTGAACTCTGCTTTACGATAAGAGTGCGATTTCCGGAATCCCTTAGCTCCGGCGGAGAAGTATCCGGATACAAAAACGACGGCGATGAGAAGTGTTGAACATACAACGATCGACAAAGTCACGCCGCCTGCAAATCTCCTCGTCACCATTTTCCGTCGTCGTCGATACAATTTTACACACATACATATATATATATATATGTATGTGTATATATGCGCGCGTGTACGTATAATGTATTTTCACTCAGAGTTGCGATGAGAGTGTGTTGTAGTAGAAGAGACGGTTATAGAGAGAGAGAGCGAGAGAGGTAGTGGAAAAGGCGCGAGATGATGAGCTTTGAAGTGGAAAGTGTGATAATGGGTTTGATTACTAATTATATTTGTTGACTCAATTATCATCTGCTAATGACGGATATATTACCTTCCAATTCATTAATCAATATTTTTGGCCAATCCACAAACTAATGATTTATTTTAGTTTATCCCAATATTTTCTTTTATTTGATTAATTATTAATATATATCTTCAATAGTTTTGTACAAAGAAATAAAAAGTTTCAACTTGAAATTAAAAATTATAATCGTAATATTTAAATCATAAAATCATTCATGTATCATTAATAATTTTAAAAGTTTAGATTATAACAAAAACTACATAATATCTATTGAATCTTATAATTTTACTTCAATTTTTTTTATTTTGTCTAAATTATCTAATTTAAATATCTCATTAATGAGAATATTTGATTATTATTGGCTAAAATATTGTGCAACAGTCCAGCTATATTACATCAAAATTAGCTTGCAAATTCTTTCTACCAAAACTTCTCATTTTCAAATTTAAATACTTGTATAAAATCATATCCAGTTCTTTTTACACTATATTAATTTGTTCTCGAAGCCATATAATTTGTATTTTTCTCTAATATGATAAATAGAAGGAAAAAAAAAAAAAGAGTACAAGTGGCAAGTAGTTAAGATAGACACGTTAATACCGTTTGGCAACTGTCGCCAAAGATCCGTAAGTAAAAACATTCTTGATTAATTCGAAAAAATCCAGAACTATTCTTTGAATTTTTTTTTCCTTTCTGGATTCAATCACGTACGTAGTAATTAGTGAAATACTTTTTCTGTATTCTGAAGATCGAATCAGCAGTGCGGAATTATAGCTGTGCATGCATGTGTTTCCATCACATTCAAACTCAATCACAAGAAAAAGAAAAGGAAAAAAAAGTAGAACAAGCAATTAATATATAGATCTTAATCTGTGGTGAAGATGGGATTTTTCCTAGGTTACATTCTGGGTTTCGCATTGGCCTTTGGATTGATTGTAGGATTCGCAAAATACCAGAATCTCCGATCCAGAAAGCGCATTGATTTGGTATTTATGGATTCATTCTGTGTTTTATATGAATGTAATAGAAAAAGCCAAGTAAGATTAATTAGTTTGTAAATTTGAATATGTAATAATAGGCTGCAGCGATAGCAGCATTGGCTCGAATAACAGTCCAAGATTCCAGAAAGCTTCTTCCTGATAAATATTACCCTTCTTGGATTGTCTTTTCACAGAGGCAGAAGTTGAGTACTTGCTTATTAATTATTGCAATCTTTATTTGAAATTCCCAGCTGGGCATTTCATGTAATCTAATAGTAGCTTTCATTTATGTGGATTGCAGTTAAACTGGCTTAATCATCACCTAGATAAGATATGGCCTTATGTTGACCAGGTTAATATATATGTCTTAATTAATTGGGCTAGTTTGATGTAATTCATAGAATTGTATATATGTATGGTGGTGTGCATGCAGGCAGCATCACAAGTGATAAGGGACTCGGTAGAGCCAATTCTTGAGCAGTATAGACCAGCAATTTTGGCTTCTCTCAAGTTCTCTACATTGACTCTTGGAACTGTGGCCCCACAGTTCACAGGTTAATCTTGTTTGCAATATTGCCAAACTTATGCTTGCTTGCTTGCCTGCCTTTTTCTTCAACACGGCACTCATAGCAAAGAGTTTTTGATGTGGAAATATATAGGAGTTGCGATCCTCGACAGTGAGCCTAATGAGATAGTAATGGAACTGGACATGCAGTGGGATGGAAATCCAGATATCGTGCTCGAGATCAAGACTAGAGTTGGCGTCGCACTACCTATACAGGCAGGCACTCTCCATTTCCTACCATAGAAATTAGAATAGAATAGATCTCTCTCTTTATATATGTATATATGAAAAAGCATTGCAGTCTTTTCTTGATTTGAATTCCCATCTGTATATATATACGTGGGTACGTGGTGGGGTGCAGGTAAAGAACATTGGATTCACAGGTGTATTTAGGCTGATATTCAAGCCTCTAGCAGATGAGTTCCCATGTTTTGGAGCTGTCTGTTTTTCCTTGAGAGAGAAGGTAAATCTGAATCTGAACCATTTATTGCAATGTCTTCTTGTTTGCGTTTGAGCTAGGTTTCCCCAAAATGAATTCTTAATTGATTGTGCAGAGAAATCTTGATTTTACACTGAAAGTGATTGGTGGAGACTTATCTTCAATCCCAGGAATATCTGATGCCATTGAGGTTTGTTTGTTTATGCAGTTGGTATCATCATTTCTATGCCAATCCATAGAGGGTTGATTAATGATTCTTGTGTTGATAGGATACGATCCGAGATGCAATAGAAGATTCGATCACTTGGCCTGTCCGAAAAATTATACCGATAATACCGGGAGACTATAGGCAAGTAGTAGCACATATATATATATACATGTGGTTTGGTTTGGATGATTTGTGATTGTGTGTTGTTTTTCAGTTACCTAGATGTGAAGCCAGTAGGGCTTTTGGAGGTGAAGTTGATAGAAGCCAAGGAACTAACAAATAAGGACATAATAGGCAAATCTGATCCATTTGCAAAGCTCTGCATCCGTCCATTGCCCGACAAGACCAAGAACAGCAAAACCATTGTAAGAAGACTAAGACACACAACACAATCTTGGTCTTGTTTTCTTGATCTAGTGAGATATGATCATTGAAACTTGCTTTGTTATTGTTATATGATAAGGATAACCAAACGAGTCCAATCTGGAACGAGCACTTTGAGTTTGAAGTGGAGGACACGTCGACTCAGCACTTGACCATCAAGATATATGATGATGAAGGAGTTCAAGCTGCAGAGCTGATAGGGTGTGCTCTGGTGCCACTACGTGATCTAGAGCCCGGTAAGGTGAAGGATGTGTGGTTGAAGCTGGTGAAGGATCTCGACATACAGAGGGACAACAAAAACCGGGGTCAGGTGCATTTGGAGCTGCTTTACTGTCCATTCAGCACCGAGAACGTGTGGAATCCGTTTGATCCGGATTTTAGGCTAACTTCATTGGAGAAGGCGTTGAAACACGTGACCGAAGACGGGGCAGATTCTAGTGCCAAATCTGCTGCTGCAAAGAAGAAGGATATCATCATCAGAGGAGTTCTTTCTGTTACAGTAGTGTCAGCAGAGGGCTTACCAGCTACGGATATCATGGGAAAGTCGGACCCTTTTGTCGTGCTCACTATGAAGAAGTCGGAACAGAAGAACAAGACGAGGGTGCTGAATGACACCTTGAATCCAGTATGGAATCAGACATTTGACTTTGTGGTTGAGGATGGATTGCATGAGCTGCTCATGGTTGATGTGTATGATCATGACACTTTTGGGAAGGTGATTCTTCACATTATTAATTCTCAACTTCATTATTAACACTTGAAGTAATACTATTATATTATCCTAGAAGGAAGCTAAGTTTGGTTGAAAAGTGCAGGATAAAATGGGGAGATGCATAATGACACTGACAAGGGCTATACTTGATGGAGAAGTTACTGATGATTTTCATTTGAATGGCACTGAAAAAGGAAAGGTTAGGTTGAATATCAAGTGGACCTCACAATCTATCATCAAGGAGTGAAATGTGAAATTGATCCCACCAACAAAGATGCATTCATCATTGATGTAAACTACATAGCTATTAGCTAGGGAGAGAGAGAGAAGCAAGCCTTACTTTGTTTGTACCTCTATTTTCTTCAAGATTGGATCTTGATTGCTGATATATTATATTATATTATACTTACCAATCAATTATATTGAATGAATTTCCCCAGCTGACTTGACTTCTAAGCTTTTCTTTATGTATGTTTCCATAGTAAAAAGATGGGATAACAAGAATGCATGAAATGAGCCTATTCTTCATCATTAAATTAACTCCTAAATGCACCAACTGTCAGGACTAATTAAGTAATGGAATGCCGTCCTACGCTATCATCACATGAATGAATGAGAGAGAGAGAGAGGAGAATTAAGTTGGAAGCAAGTGGCAAAAAGTTGGAGACTTCCGAAGGCTGTAATTAAATTCATACGTGTCGGCAAAAACCTTCCTTCTGACTAATAATTTCAGAGCTCAAGTTTCCATTTTTGTAAGCCAAATTAGATTAACAGTAAGAAATAGTAACTGTACTATCGATTTTCATGTTCGTTTCACCCACTTTCATTCAATTTTCTTAACGGCCTTTCGCCATCAATCCGCTTACGGTTTATTGTGATCCGCACCAACCTAACTAACAAATTCTGAGTGCTCACGCCCTACCGGTTTTTTATATCCTTATCTTAGGCTTTTAGTTGCTTCTTCCTCCTGTCGGGTGGCATTGAATTTTTTTGGATCCCGAATTGGTCAAAGTCGAGATCTTTATTGAATCTATCATTCAAGATCAGATTTTGGAATCTGGGTTTTTGGTGAATCTGTGATGGGGTGGAGATATAGGGCTGGTTTGATGTTGATTGCTACCGTCGTTGTTATTTGGGTTGCTTCGGCTGAGGTTACACAGGTCTTGCTTCTCCTCTCTCTCTTTCTCTCTCGCTCTCCTATTCCAAGCCCTAATTTTGTGCAGATACGCTGGGGAAGTGGTTTATTCTTTAGATTTAGTTGCATGTAAGCTCTCGACATTTAGATATTTCTTTTGCAATTCATCGTATTCATAATGATATCATACAAAAATGTTGATGAGCTGGAATCAACTATAGATTGGTGATCAAGAACACTGTATGCTCTTATACATACAATAAGTTTGGAGATTCTTTGTATTTCTGCATGCTGCTACTTGCTTTGCCTATATACCACTTGTCATATGTTGAATCGAGAGACGTAGAACACGTGTAGTTTGTTATTAGTCAGGAAAAAAGATGTGCTTGTTTAACCTTTAATGGTTGGAAGTCTACACGCTTTTAATCTTGAATGTGGTCCTTTAAACAGGATATTTTCACAGACTATAAGCAGCCATTTGCTGTGACATACCTCGGAGCATCTTTAATGGTGATTTATATACCTATAGCGTTCGTCAAAGATTGGTTATGTAATATCCTCAAGAAACGTGCTAGCAGAAGGGGTCAAGGTACGAATGACGTATGCTCTCCTCTGAAGTACATTGGTGGAGAGAAAATCTTTGAAATCGAAATTCAAGGACATATGAACAGAAAAGACAGTGATGCAGACCTTACGGAACATGATGAGGGAAAGCTCTTGGTTTCGAAACAAGTAGATGATTCTAGATGTATTAAACATGAAAAGGAGGTCACAGCCAAAGAAATCGCTACTTATGGATTTTATCTCGCCCCTCTTTGGTTTCTCACTGAGGTATATATAACACCTATCTCATAACTATGATGATCCTTATGCGTACCGGATTCAAACACTTGAACTCTGCCCCTTTGTTTCAGTATTTCTCCAATGCTGCTCTTGCACATACGAGTGTTGCAAGTACTACTGTTTTATCCTCGACCTCAGGACTGTTTACTCTCTTTATCGGGGCGTTCTTGGGCCAAGATTCCTTAAACGTGGCCAAGATCATTGCTGTGTTTGTTAGCATTGGTGGTGTTGCCATGACAACCTTAGGAAAAACTTGGGCTGCTGATGAATCTCAACTTAATATATCCTCGTGAGTATTTCCCCCGTTTCTTTGGATGAGAGTAAAAGGCTTCACTTTTCTTTTGTCCGATCCTTGAGTTTCATGTTATTCCTCAGTTTGCATTTGCAATGTATATTTCAGGACTGATGGTTCTTCAACTTTTTGTTTCTGTTAAAGAAGTAGCAAACGCTCTCTTTCTGGGGATGTTTTTGGACTTCTTTCTGCTATGACTTATGGTTTATTTACTGGTAATGAGCTCTCTTACTCGAAGTGAAACAATATTATATAATGTTATTTGTGGTTTACTCAATATTTTGATGCTGCAGTGCTGCTTAAGAAGTTTTCTGGTGAGGAAGGAGAGAGGGTAGACGTGCAGAAGTTGTTCGGTTATATTGGCCTATTCACGCTGGTGGCTCTTTGGTGGCTTGGTGAGTGGTTGTATGGCATTAGGATATGATGGTACTGTCCTTGTTCATTTACATGCTATATCTGTGTTCGTTGCAGTGTGGCCGTTGACAGCTTTAGGTATAGAACCAAAGTTCACGATTCCCCATTCTGCTAAGATGGACGAAGTTGTGATTGCTAACGGGCTTGTGGGAAGTGTACTTTCGGACTACTTTTGGTAAGAGAACTCAAAAGTTGAAACTCAACATCAACAACGTACGTATAATCTTATTACTTGATCGATCCGGTATTGATGTTAGGGCATTATGTGTGGTGTGGACAACGCCGCTGGTGGCCACCTTGGGCATGTCTCTCACCATTCCTCTTGCCATGGTGGCTGACATGTTGATCCACGGAAGACACTACTCTGCCATCTACATTCTTGGGTCGATTCAGGTAAACGATCGAGCAAGTCAAGAAAATCTTATTACATGCTTGTCGTCTCGTATCGTCTGATGTGGTTGCTTGCATTGCAGGTGTTTGGAGGATTCGTGATAGCCAATCTGTCGGATAGGCTGTCGAAACTTTTGGGTTTGTAGCGTTTGCGTAAACACAGAGAATGAAGGACGAAACATGATGATAGCAAAAATCTGCAGCAAGCAAAGCAAAAGCAAAAGCAGCATAGTTTTTGTATATTCTTACTTAAGATGAAGAATCTGGTGTTGATTTTGAATTTTGTGTACACAACATAATTAATTACATACATCCATTTGTATATTCAGTCATTTTGTTGATAGCCGACTTTGTCATCTATTCTATATACGTTGATTTATATCAAATTAATTGATTAATTAATGGTTTAAATTTAAAAAATTGGATTACTCAATTTTATTCAATTTGTTGAATCAAACTGATTCAATATGATTATTATAAACTGGCCTAATGGGCTCGTAATCTCGAAATTGATTAATAGAAAACTGATTATTAGAAAATTAAATCTCGAAACTGATTGGAATCGCGACAACAGAAAACTGAATAGCGGTCTCTCCCACTCTCTCTCAGAGTTCAATGGCAGCTCGTTACCTTTGGGTGTTTCTCTCTCTGGCCTTACTTCTTCTGCCTTCGACTTTCGGGATCTCCGATAGGTGATCCTTCTCCGCTACTACCCCTTCTCGATTTTCCGATCAATACAAATTATGTTCAATTATTTGGTTATTTAGGTGTGGATCGGATTGTCGCCTCTTTCTGCGCTAATTGCTTCCTCCTTCCTTTTTCTTTTTGTTCCTAGGAATTTCGAGGGATACAGTATAAATGGTAAACTTCAATTTCCAGGTACACTTTCTTTTGCTACTGTTATATGATATCAATGGTTTATGTACTCAACTATACAATTGCTCTAATAGTTTGCTGGCTGCTTTTCGTTGAGTTCAAAGCTATTTAGCTATTTCTGCAGCAGAGTGATCCCAAAACAATTATCGGAAATTTGGGGTTTGAGATTGTGCTAAAAGCTTAATTTGATGCACTTGATTGTGCTTTCTATTGCGGTACTATTACTTTAGTGGGAAAATTAGCTGCATTTTTATGATGCAGTGTATACTGGGTAATGAACGCTTTGTAACTTGCAATTATCTAAACTAGCTGAATGGTTTGTTGTTATAGATTTTCAAGTGTTAGGTTTTATGTCCTTATAGACAAATTCTCAACTATGTGAAAATTGCAAGAAATCTAGTGTGTTAATGTAATTTGAGATGCAGGGAGAAAGCTACCAAAAGCACTTCAAAAAAAAAAGAAAAAGAAACGCTATTGAAGCTTTATCATTCTAAATTGGAACATTTGAATTCTTAGAATGTCCACTCTTTCAGTTAATCTGAGATCGTAGTTTGGATCCGCTGAAAGAGGGAAAAAAATTAGTTTGGAAATTACTTCTGAGTTCTACGAGACTTGATAAGAAGTGTATTATTGAGCTAGTGCTTAATTACTGTGATATGAGTCAAAGCTTTTAACTTTTAAATTCAGCTTACTATTAAAGATAAATTTGATTGTGAAATAGATACCTTTTAGCTAATAACGCTTTTTTGGTGCATAAAATATGGCAAGTTTCTGTCTTTGTAAGATCCTGCATTTTCTGGTCTAGTGGTGATCTAACTTTACATTTGTTTGATTTTTGTTCAACCAGGATTTGGTCTGCCCGCAAAAGTCTCAAATATCAAGATTATACTTAATGGTGTTGAAAAAGTTACCTTCATAAGGCCCGATGGATATTTTTCATTGTATCCTACATTATTTTGCTCAACATATAGGGGTTTTGATTTCTGAGTTGGTGGTGTGCACTAAAGTATTAATTTTTTTTCTTTTAGTTTGACTTGTTTGACCTGGGAACTACATCGATCTTAGTTTGCCTATGAAGTCTAGAATTGTCACATGACTCTGATCTACTAACTAGATCTTAGCTAAAATTCTTACACAAAAGTTGTTTTTTAACCATTTTTCAAGCCATAATGTACCAGCAGGAACTCATCTTATTGAAGTGGCTGCCATAGGTTATTTCTTCTCTCCTGTAAGCCTTATTTTTCACATGGCTTAGTTTAGTTAGTTAATTGTTGAATGAAATTTAATATATGGCTTTCTATTATCTCTCAGGTCCGGGTAGACGTCAGCGCCAGACATCCTGGTAAGGTCCAGGCGGCTCTAACAGAGAACAGGAGGTCGTTGAGTGAGCTTGTCTTGGAGCCCATGACAGAGGAACATTATTTTGAGGTAAACTTTATATCTGATCCTGTTGTTTTTATTGTATGATTTCGGTATATTCTGAAAAATTAATAATGTGATAAAATCTCATGCTTTGCAGATAAGAGAACCCTTCAACATATTGTCCCTTCTGAAAAGCCCAATGGGTCTGATGATTGGATTTATGGTGATTGTGATGTTTTTGATGCCCAAACTAGTGGGTAAGTTTGTTAAACTGAGCTGATTTTATTGTGATATTCAAATTATACATTCAGTCTCTCGATCCATATCTTCCTTTAGCTTATTGGCATGGGTTCATATTTATTAAGCATATATAAAAGCTACAATCGGAGACCTGTCTATACCGTAATGAACTCTTTTATACTTATGTTTAGAGGCATGTTACGTCATTTAGTCAATTCTTGCATTTTTATTCATCCCATGTCATAGTTTAACTACTCAACTGAAGACCATATGAACCCATTCCTTTCTGATAGGGTGCTTAGATAATTTATAAACCGGGGCACGATTAATGACAAGATGAGTTAGTTGTGACATTCTAACATGCATCTTAATTAACCATCGGTTTATGATCTATCAATGAAATTGGTGATTTAAAGATATGATGTTGTGATTGTGGTGTGGCAGATCCAGAAGAGTTGAAACGAGCACAAGAGGAAATGGGAAGCCAAGGCGGTATTCCATCTTTGGCTAACATGTTATCTGGAGCACAGAGGACGAACTGACATATCAAGGAACAAATATGAAGACGTTGTGAGACAGAAATTCGAATAGATATTGATTGATATTGTATTTGTAGGCACTCAGACTCAGTCAGTGTTTTTCTTTCCCTTGTAAAGCCGTTTTTCTCAAGTCGCCAGATTTACTATGTGACAAGCATTTGCTGTTTCGGTTTTTGAGGAATTTGCAATGGCATTGTAAGTTTGCCTTAAATCTAAAAAGGAAGCTATTAAAAATCAAGTCTTTTAAGTTGTAAGAAGGCAAGATTCATCATGACATGACATCGCATCTCATCAAATTTAATGAATAGATTTTTGGTAGTTATGAAGCAACCAACAACTGCCTTTCTTCCTCAGCTCAATAATAATAATAATAAATAATTGTAAATAATTCATTTACAACACAACACTCGCTCTCTCTCTTTCTCTCTTTGAACTCTCCCGACATTCTTCCGTTTTCTGTTCTTGTTCAAATATCAGATGTTGTCTTCCTATTTTCACAAATCAAACCTTTTCTACTCTCGTTCCCAATTGGTCTTTGTTTCTTCATCTCTTTTGATCCACTAAGAAATCTCGCCACAATTGAAATACAAAATACGAACACACAAGATGGAGAGCAGTTTACCAGTTACAAGTGCATCGTCCTCCAAATCAGAGAGGCGATCCAAATTCAAGATCCCTCACACCAATATCAATACCAACAGCAATAGCAATAGCAATACCTCCAAATCTTCAATTTTAATGGCCTTTCTCTCTTGCCTTGCCTGGCTTTACGTCGCTGGCCGGTAACCTTTTTCTCCTTTTATTCTCCTTTCTCATCGTTTCAACTCTTCTATATCTTCTTTTACCTTTTTATTCCCAGGTTGTGGCAAGATGCGCAGAACCGGACATTGCTTGCTGGTTTGCTGAAGAAGAATTCTGGTCAGGTTTGAATTCTCTCAATCTAAAAATATAAATTTCCCCATTTCATTCTGATTTAGGATCTAAATAAATGGTCTTAATGCTGTGAGCTGTGAGTCCTGAGAGAGAGAGAGAGAGACAAAAATTTATGCTAAATAGTAGTACAAAATTTATGCTTTTTTTTGGATCATAACTTTGAGATGCCCTTAGTCATATAAAACAGTACCGCGGTGAAAAATAATTGTTAAGAGAGTGCAAGTTAGTGAACTGGTGAAGTCTTTGATGAGGATATGGTAGTGGGACTGAGAAGGGATGTTGAAATGTGTGTCGGATTATGGGAACTTATATTCCAACATGAGTTTATATGGCTGCGTAATGTGTCTTCCTGAGATATGAAGCCTTAAAGGTCGGTTTTTTGGTAGCCTCTATTGGAGAATGTGACATATACGTCATGTATTAGCCTTTCCTAATAGGAAGCGTGAAAACTGGGGAATGCTCCATGAAATGATTATGAATCTATATACGTCACTGGATGAGTGAGTATTAGCATACATGAAATGAGAACACGAGAAACAAAAAAAAATGACTGGTTTGTTTACTGTTTTTCTGGCAGCGGCCTAAGGTGCTTACGATGGCAGATAAAATGACGGTCCTTGGATGCAAGTATATATTTTCACTTCTACATTTCTTTCAATACGCGTAGAGCTTAAGCATATCGGCATTCATAATGATAAATATGTATAGGGGGTTGGAGAGGAGGATAGTTGATGCTGAGATGGAATTAACACTAGCAAAGAGCCAAGGTTTTCTAAAGAATCAGCTACAGCAAAGTGGATCTTCTTCTGGTAAAAAGTTACTTGCTGTTATTGGAGTTTATACTGGTTTCGGGGGTCGCTTGCGGCGCAACACCATTAGGGGGTCTTGGATGTCACGAGGTAAATTCAAGTTAATATCATATGAGCAAGCGTGTGAGTGTTTCTGTATGGTGTTAATTGGTTCAGTTGTTGTTGCAGCTGATGTAAAAAGAATTCTGGAAGAAAGAGGAATCATTGTCCGATTTGTGATTGGACGAAGGTTAACTACTCGATTATGGACTTTGTTTCTAATCAAATCTACTGATAGTTGTCTTTCCCTGTTCTGGAACCACTTTTTAATTTGTGAACTAGAAGTTGAACATTATCACTCGCTTCAATTTGCAGCCCTAATCGTGGGGACAGCTTGGACCGCAGCACTGAAGAAGAAAATCGAACGAAGCAAGACCTTCTGATACTCGTAAGTCATCCATATACCATGTCAGTTTAGTAGATTCGCATCTCTTGATATGCTCATGATTTTATTTTTCTGATCAAAATTTCCTTTTGCTTAATGCTCTGACTATTAGCAAGTCGGCGTGAAAAATGTTCTTTGACGCCATTTACTGTTCATAAATTCAGA
Organism: Leonotis leonurus; assembly: GCA_026898415.1. Classification (NCBI taxonomy): domain Eukaryota; kingdom Viridiplantae; phylum Streptophyta; class Magnoliopsida; order Lamiales; family Lamiaceae; genus Leonotis; species Leonotis leonurus. Next base: position 87,709 of record JAPKLX010000484.1, on the reverse strand, counting down.
ATTTTGAAACAAGTCACTATCTTGCTAGGATAATCATGAGGAGGCCCAAGAAGAAATGCCCAAGAAAGTGAAATTCTTCTTTAGCACAGCAGTACAGATGTGGGATGCAAAATTTTATATAAAAGTAGATGACAATGTTGATCTGAATTTCGGTAAATCTGGAAATACTGTTTCGATACTACACATTGTAGAATATCTAACTTCTTGAACTAAATAGAGATAGTGCCTTTCCTCTTTTCAGATGGTCTTATTCAAATTCTTGAAAGCCATCGTGATAAAGAAAGTGCTTATATTGGTTGCATGAAGTCTGGGGATGTAGTGGTTGAAGAGTACGCGCGCCCTCTCTTTTTAAAAATTTTACATTTATGCATGTTAAAATAGGTAAGTTATAAGCAAGTTCTTGAACTTGTACATATTGTCTATTGTTCAGGGGAAAAACATGGTATGAACCTGAGTGGTGGAAATTTGGGGACCAGAAATCGTAAGTGAATCACTACAAAATTGTGAATTGGTTACGTTCCTTTTCAAAGCTCCACTATGTAACATCATTTTTTTTCTTCAGATACTTCCGCCATGCAGCTGGTTCTGTTTTGGTGCTCTCGAACAATTTGGCGCAATATGTAAATATTAACAGGTTAGCCTTTGAATCTTTGCTGAAATTAGTCTTTGCATCTTTACAAAAGTCAAATGAAATGTTGGTATTTGTGGAGTAATCTAAATAAGAAGGTTGTGCCATTCTCGGCAAAGAAAAGAGGTTTGTAAAGTAATGTAAGAGCTATTTTTTAGATGTCGTCTGAATAGTGGGATTGGACCAAAACTGTTTATTACTGTAAAACTAGTATATGATGATATCTCTTATGCTCAATGATTTTTGTATGTCTGCTTAAGCTATAAGTTGAATGCAGTGCATCATTGAAGGCATATGCTCACGACGATGTGTCTGTGGGGTCGTGGATGATGGGAGTTAAAGCGACATACATAGACGATAGTCGTCTGTGCTGTAGTTATTCAGGGCAAGGTAATGACAAGCATATATAGATTTGTGCGTAGTTTAGTTTGATGGACGTAATTGATAGTTAAAGTTATTATGTAGTATAACATATTGCTGGATATTTGTGCAGACAAGGTATGCTTCTTGGCTTGAGAATGGAGTTGCACAGAGAGAGAGAGAGAGGCAGTAGTAGTTAGATTATTAGATCATTCGTCATTCTTTTTGTTTTCTTTTTCACTGCTATTAAGAGAGTTTTTTTTTGTTTTGTAATATTCCACTTCACATCTCCTCTTGAGGGATCTAATTCATTCAAAGCACTTAAACTTTATTTTTCAATCTCTGATTTCCTGTTTTCATTAAGCATTTCTTTCCTCTCCTCTCCTCTATTCTGTGCTCCACTAGAGAAGAGGATGGTGTTGTAAGAAAATAATAACAGTAGAAATGCTCCACTAGAGAAGAGGATGGTGTTGTAAAAAAGTAATAACAGTAGAAAGCTATACTAAATCAGAAAGAAGGGGAGAGATTAAAGTAATGATGAGTATTGAATTTTGGTGACTGCTTCTTAAAGCAAGACATATGGATATGGTTTTATTTACAAGCTGGGAGTTGTATAGGTATGTGAGCAAATAATATGGAGTATGGAGCAAGAATAATAGGCTGCAAGGAATCTACTCTTGTAGGTTCTAATGGAGGTATGTCACCTGAAGAATTCAGTTGCAATATTTCCCCATTTAGAAGCATTATTCTGCTATGCAAATCTCCATCTTTTGCAGTAAGATGGTATTCCTCTCTCAGCTTCAGCTTCGTCTCGTCACCGGTGAACTTTGTCTTTCGTGTTAACCGAGCAGTCATTTTGTTGTCTGATACACTATCACCATTTTCAACTGTAAGTCCAACTTCAACTGTACTACTGTTGTCCAGATTGATCAGTAGCAGTGTGATTCCACTCTGTGGCATTCCATTAATTAGCATTCAAACAAGATCTTCTATGCCAAAACCATGTGATGTTACATCTTGTATTCCTCGACTTACCCGATTCTTTGAACAATGGGCATATGCACGTATCTTCTTCGTCCCGTTGAAGCTTGTCGATAAAACTTGTCTTCCCATGAGACGGTGCCAAAGAAGTGCACTGCACGTATTTATAAAGCTGTTGTTAGGTACTAGTTCTTGATTATAATACCATGATCCAATCCGAGATCCGTTGAGCCACCTGTAGAAATCAGGGTTGGGGACAAAGGTATTCGTGTCGAGCAAACCGTAGTTTCCGCCAATAAGAGACTGTCTGCAGTATGTTTTGGAATCATAAGTAGCAGACATCCCCATCTGATCCAGGTACCTTCACACACTCCATATACAGTTGGTTAAGTTTCACTTTAAGCACTTCAAATCATTATATAATCAAGAAAATATTACCAGAAGCTAAACACAAATGCATTTGTCACAAGATTTCTGCCACTGTTATAGGCCCCTCCAGCTTCACCAACCCATGCTGCCACACCTGAGCTTTTCACAATATTATGCAGATCCCTAAATGTTTGTGCTTCACCATCAAGGTATGATGGATTGAGTATCTTTTCAATCAAGTGCTCGTCCACTCCTAGTTTACACACACAAAAAAAGAGTGTAATTATATACTTGCCTCATTTCTCAAGCTCCAGAAGGAGCAAATGGAACTGAAATGTACCTGGCCCAAGATTATATATGTGGTGCGAGACGACTGGAAGGGACCCGTTTGTTCCCTTCACGAATCTTGTGAACCAACTAGCATCAAAGAATCCCCCTGGCCCAAGAACCAATGGTTTGGTGTTTGATCCCTCATAAATCTCTTGCACTTTGTTGTCAAGTGTGATCACATCAGCTGCATATTGATCTGCTGCAACACTCGCTCCGATTCCATTGCCACTCAGTTCATTTCCTGACATGAAGAAGATAATAATACAACCTTTGTTTAGTTAGATAAGTTAGAGAACCTAGTCGTGCATGCATAATCAAGATTAGTGTTTACCAAGCTCCCATCCATGGATGGTGTAGCCACTGTTAACAGTGTGCCTTATTAGAGATTCTGCATTGCTCGAATCCCAAGCTCCTGTGCATACACCACCGGGTCCAATGGTACGACCAGTTAAAGCATTCAGACCAAATATAACCTCAGCTCTGCAGTGCAAGAAAAGGAACTGTAAGTGGAAGAACAAGTGTTTCTTACAAAGATTTGATAGCTTTAATTTCATGCATGATGATGAAATACCCTGCTGTTCTGAAGAAGGCGTTGAGGTCGTCCCAACGGGATAAGGGCAAGCAGCCTTGAGTGAATCCAAACATCTCAGAGCTACTCTTGATGAATTCAGTGCATGGAGTAGTATCATTTGTAGTCTGGTATCTCAGTTTGTCTTGCAGAGTTCCTCCAAGTCTGAGTTTCAGAGGGGAAAAGGCTGCAATCAGAATCTGGTTTTTAGTTCAAGTTAAGTGTTTTTTGTTTGTAGATGGTTTGATTTAGTGGTTTATACTATACCTCTGATTGCATTTAGCAGAATATTGTTGCTCAAATCCTATATTAAAAGGAAAGTGAAAGTTTCATCAGTATGTGATGTGACTATATTAATTCATTGACTAAATATTTGTGTATACTATCATTTAGAACCAAAGAAAAAGAGTGTGGCTCTTGTTGAATTATCCTCTCTTTTGTTCAAGTTGACAGATCAATGGCATCATGAATAGGAAATTAAGCTTCAAAATCATCAACAGAAATGCTTGAAAGTAATACTACATCTTTAAAACTCTGAAAAACAAAAAAAAAAGGTAACAAACCAGATTGAGAAGTGAAGCTCTTCCCCAGCTGCAAGTACCGTAGTCGCATTTGGTAGGAGGCCACCAGTCCATTGTAGCACAGATGAAATCTTCATCTATGAATCCAATGGAAGAAGCTCCATTGATATGCACTGTTCCATTGGCAAGTGGAGGACTCTGAGAAACGACGCTTGTTGAGCCTTGACTGGCTAAGTACAGCCACAAGCTTAGTCCAAGAATCTTCAGCAGAGAAGCCATGTCTGATAACAGTGTGTCTGAATAAACATCATTCCTTGAATAAGCCATCAAAGTGTGTGTTTGTGTGTTCTATATATACCACATACACAGAGGGAGAGATTTAGGTTGATATATCACTTTCTTGAAAAATGAATCAGATCAAAAGCTAGTTTTTTTTTTTATGAAGGTGGGAAAGTAACTAGTCTTGCTTTGCTGCTATGTTAAGGTTTATTCTTGGATATATAGCAGTTTCTTGCATGATGATGGATTTCCTTTTTTTACTCTTTAGTTGGTGGAAGTTTTGACTAAGTAAGATTAAGTGGTATGACAAACATTACATGTTGTAGTGTAGTACAAGATAAGAAACTGTATGTCAAGTTATTATATATATATACACATATTAAAGAATTAGTGGAAGAATGTTGATAAGATTATAAAACCCATTCTTTTATTATTATTGTTTTCATGTTCAATAAAATGATGAAAAAGTCTTGGTCAGTTTGAAAACAATAATCAAGTAATTGATTGGTGATCGTGAAGGATTTGCCTGTATCACAATTATTATAATTCATTAGTAGTAGTAGTCATTAATTTTGTAAGTCCTAATAATTGTTGGAAGGAATACTAAGCTAGTTGCAGAATAAAATACTATCCATTTCGGACCACACTTATAAAATAAAATAAAATAAAAGGTTTATGATTAAGATTTTTTTAACCAAATTTCATTATAGGTTAACAAAAGAAACAAAATACTATCCATTTCGGACCACACTTACAATTACAACTGCATCAAAAGATTAATTAATAAATAAATTAAGAAACAAAACTACAAAGAAAGAGGTCAAAAATTAGAGTTATTTAGTGAGGGTAAAAAGAAAGAAAATTAATGGAGGTCATTTTCTTTCAGCCTAGCTATAATAATTAAAAAAAGTTGTCATTTTTATTGGAATTATCCTATCAAACCCTTTGATATATCTAAGATTGAGGCTGTTCCTATCATTGCCTTGTCACAATTAGATTCTAATTAATTTGGTGGATGAATGCAAATATGCAATACAAGTGTTTTATTAATCAATTAATTTTCCAAGTATATAAACGCTTAATTTCATATAAAAAATTACAAGCCTTGACAAAAAGAAGAAGAAGAGGAGGAGGGATTTTCTTGCAATTGATTGCACAATCTTTATTTTTATAATTATGCAGATTCTTAATTTGGGTACAAGACAAATAAATTAGGAGGAATTTGATTGCATAAATTCTTCTTTTATGCTAAGAATCTCCTGAAATCTTAGGTTGCTACATTTAAAAAAAATCAATAAATTCTGCAGTAGTGTAGTGGAGACTGGAGAGGGTAAGTAAATCCAATTCATTTCATTTGGTTGCACAAATTTGACAGAATTATGGTTTTTAATGTAAAAAAAATTTTAGTAATAGAGATTTTATTGCTTCATTCCCATGAAATATAAAACAGTTATTGACATTTCCATTATAAGATGAAAACACTAAATGGAAAAACACTATAAATACAAGAGCTCATCTCATCTCATCTCCATGTATATTCATTCACACATAACTCAAATAGTTTCTTCACACTGGTAATAATTTGAATGAGGCTCACAATCACAGTTGCAGTTTTGTCCTTTTTGTGTTTCATCTCCACAGGTATACATACATACAAACTCAACATTCCAAATACTACTACATTATATTATGCAGACACAAACTCCACGTTTATATAATGAGTTAATTTGATGAACACAAAACTGCAGGATTTGGAAAATGTGGAGTGAACGACCTTGTGATCGGGACGGTGAGGAGCGGGAGGCAGATAAAAGGGAAGCCAGAATGGAATGTGCAAGTTGTTAACAATTGTAACTGCTCACAATCAAACATACTACTAAAATGCCGTGGTTTTCAGACAGTCGAAGCCGTCGATCCCTCAGTTTTTCAGAAAATTGGTGACTTGTGCTCTGTGAACAGAGGACGCCCTCTTCAGCCTCGTGCTGATATCAGATTCTCCTATGCTTGGGATCCACCCTTCTTCCTCTTCCCTCAGTCCACCAAATCTCTTTGCTGAAACTCAAACTCACTTACCATATTGTATTCTTGATTTGCAATCCCAAAAATAATAATAATAGCTAATGATGATTTCATTTTTAAAGCTCACTATCATATCATATCTGTGAAATGAGAAGATAATTATAACAAGAAAACTCACAAACATCATGAATTCACTAAGAAAGAAAAATGAAGTACAATATTTCTAACATAAGAGGAAAGGAGAGGATGATCAGACCAAAATACCAATCAAATTGAAGTGAAAGAGGATGGTACCTCATTACATGAGCTGCACTCCTTCCTACCTATAAGACCCATAAATTTATCAATGTACTCAATCAGAGGACACTTATCAGTCAATGTTGTTCCATCATAAGCCTCCTTGAGAATCACAGTACTCTTCACACCTTTATTAGTGATATAAAATATGCTATGATGCTTAATCAAGCAGAGCAACAGTCGAGCGGGTAAGCGGTATTCTGAATGGAACGCATCTATCTGAGCAGAAGTCAGTCTCTTCTCCATAGTTAAACTGAGGAGCTCATGAAGCACTGCCACTGCTCGTTTCCGAGCTTTCGGGTCTGCTACTTCAAATCTCCTTGCATTCAAGTAAGGAGAAGGGAATTCCATCTTCTGCCACTTCTCAAGCTCCTCCAGATAACTCACGTTAGGCCTGAAACCAGCAGGAAACTTCAAATGAAATGCAAAAGGCCCCAAAAAGTTTCCATCTTTCGATATCCTAACCCGTTTCGCATCCCTGTTCACAGTTGTGATCCCTTGGGATGCCAACCTTTCCTCACGAGCTGTCACTGCTAGTGAAGAATCCCAGTTCTCCAAATGCAGAAACTCTCTCCCATTCATCTCATCTAATCTGAAAAACTGGGGGTACTTGAGAATTACAGAGTTCTTGAAATCATAAGGCAATCCCAACTCATCAGAGATCAAATAAATGGTGTCAAGGGGCAGTCTGCAATCAACTGAGAGCATCAACAACTTCCTTAAATTTCTAACCAAAATAGGCTCCATCTGCGCTCGAGCCTCCGACTCCAAAGCTGCAAGCTTTTTAGCCTTTTCAGTCAATGTGACAGCCGGCGGCGACCTATCAGCCTGGCCGCCAACGACCCGGAAAATGGTGGGGTATTTATCGATTACAGCCATGAAAGTCCATTTCTGCACGAACCCGACTTCTTTCTCGAGATCCCTAAGCATAAGAGAAACCGTTTTCTGGGATTCTATGATGGATTTGAGGTTAAGGATTAGAGATGGCTTCTTCTGAAGATCCATGACTCGATCGAGTTCTTGCTCTCTGTGGTATATCTTCTTCTTCGGCTTTCTTCCTGCGGTTGTTTTGTGCATGATATGAATCCTTGTATAACAAAGCTCGGATTCTCTCGTTTTCTTCAACCACAACGCTTTGTGCAATTTATACATTTTGAGATGCGTCTTAGAGGAAATAGGTCGAGCACTTGGAGTGCAACTCGCGGGCAAGACCTCTGCAAGCTTGGATATTTGAACAAAGAGAAATGTCAGCTAAATCAGTACATCGTCAATTGAATATGATTCGATTCCCTTGGCGTTAGGATTTGAGTATGGAAGTATAAGAAATATGCAAACTTGTCGTTTTCAAAAGACAAAAATTACACAAACTTGTCAGGTGCGATTTGCGGCTCATATATAACTTGGCTAATTATCTTCCTTCTGGAGTTCCTTCTTTTTCTGTAACATTCAAAAAATTATTTTTATGCATTCAATCCTCTTTTTCCCACATATGGTTAAACAAAAACTTTAAGATAAATTCATAAATTAAACATAGCGCTAGTCTGACTGATAATTTGTAGTATAAATTAGATATTCATTAGTTCTTTAAGTCGTATATTGCTAGTTTTCTGTTAACTGTGGAAGATTAATGGATTAGTTAAATCTCATAAATCATGAATGATCTACAAATGAACCTATAATATTGAACTCATCATGCCAAATACACGTACTTTTTCTGCATATCCATTCTAACTTAGGCACCAAAACAGAAGAGAGGAGAGGCTAATAAAGAAATGTAGTTGAACCAAGAAAAGGAAGTGGAGGAGGATTGGCATTAGAGGAGCTAGCTACCTAGTTACAGTTATGAACCACAATTACAAAAACTGACTTCTCCATCTCTGCAGACTGCTATGTTTTGCATCTACCAAAATTACATCATTCCATTCCGTCTCAAACAAAATCCACAGGTATTACAAAGCACTTCACAGACAAGGAAATTATAGGAAATGCTCATTTTCTCCTTTTAGCTGGTGGTTGTGGAATCTCCTCCTCATCCTCATCCTCTTCCTCCTCTTCTTCTTCCTCTTCCACCTCATCATCTTCCTCATCATCATCTTCTTCTTCCTCCTCCTCCTCCTCCTCCTCCTCCTCCTCTTCTTCCTCCTCTTCTTCTCCACTTCCAGCACCGCCACCATTTGCCTCAGGAATATCCTCAGGATCCTCTTCACCACCACCATGTCCCTCCTCTTCCTCTTCTACTCCGGCATCTTCATCCTGCTCGTCTTCACCTTCATCTTCATCATCATCCTCATCCTCATTTTCGTCTCCACTGGCTTCTTGATTCTCAGGCTCAGGCTGCTGCTTCTTCGTATGGAGTTTAGTCAACAACAGCCTTCAAACATCAATTGCTCCATCAGTGCCTACTAAATAAGCTAAAAAAATAAAAGAACATCAAAGAATGGGACAAAGAGCTAACACTGTTGGCAGTGGGGGGAATACTTGAGCTGCATTTGATACAGGTCCTATCTGTTAAACACATTAACAAGATTACACATATACGTACACCTGTTCCGAAAACAACAACCGAAACACATATTTCATCAATCAAGCACACTGTCAATCTAAATCACAGCGAAACAAAATAAAAACAAACAAAGTAGAACAAATTCAAATACCCATTCATGAATGTACTAGAAATCAACATATACGATTAGATAAACTGGATAAAACAGCTATCAAGCGCAAAGATCATTTTTTTTTGTGCACATTCACAATGACATCCACGTTAATTACCAAATTGATATAAAACTTGAAGCGGAAAATGAGAACCGCATAAATAAATCCACAATAAAAGAGACTGGAAATCAACAAGCAAGCTAAAAGCACATAATTTCGGAAAATTTTTGAAATTAAAGAAGAGCAAAGGAAGTGAAGTGTAGTACCGCGAAAAGAAAGCGAGCAAGGGTGGTAGAAATTTCGACCACAAAAACCTCAATCGCGAAGTGACAGAGCCTCTGAGTGAGGAAGACCACCGCAGTTTCATCCTCCATGAAAGCCCTAACACAAATTCGTACAAACTGTCTGGAAATGGAAAAGATGGAACTTTTACACAGTGGCGATTTTGACGTACAATTTTAATTGAAGTTATTGTTTCCTGACTAGGGTTTTTTCCTTGTTCCCGAAGATTCTTTTTTTAGAAGATTTTTATTTTATTACTACTTCACTTACCACTTATTAGTGCAATCTTAAACATGTTTATCTTGTCGTCATTGCTTGCTGGCATATAAATGGAATAATAATGGATATAATAACTTGTTAGGTTGGACCAGGCTGGGCTTTAGTTTGGGCCCAAAGTTTGAAAGAGTATTTGCATTGCATGAATCACCGATATGCATATACAGTATACTACTCATTCCCTTTCCACATCAAAAGAAAACTATCTTAACTACATTTATTTTTAATTATCAGTGTTTCTCTCTTTTACATTAAACTCTTTTGTTTTAAGTTTAGTAGATATAAGGGATTTGTTTTAAGGTAAGCAGATTTTACTAGTACTAGGAATGAACATATCTTATCTTGCTTGGTCTTTAGTACACTCTCCAAATGGCTTCAGTTGAGAGCTTGAAGTTAGACAAGTTCCTCATCGGGTTGTTGGTAGAATATTGAAGTTTTAGAGTTGTCGGTGTTTTAATTTGTGATGATATTCGTATGGAACTGTTGAGGTATCATCATACATACATATGGATTTTCTATGTATTCCTATTTTGCATGATTCTCACTGACGTCAAATACTGATTTCATGTCAATTCATTTTGCCACGTCTCTATATTTTCTTCGGACTTGAACAACTTATCTGAGAAGCAGCAGAACTTATCATAGCCCTCCCTAACGTAGATTTAGTGAGAGAGAGAGAGAGGGAACAAGTATGTAGGTTTGTTGTTCTGAGAGTGGATTAGATTAATGAGATAGAGGTAGAGGGAGAGAGAGAGAGTAGCCATAGTGGTGACCTTTGTCATTATTAGCTTCAATTCATAGCATTCCTTTTCTTTCTTTTTTCCATTCAAAAGTATCTCACTGCCTTTCTTGTCTCTTCTTTATCTTTTTTTAACTCCTACTTTTCTTGCCTACTCATTTCATTCCCATTTCTATGGCCTGATTTAAATGAAAAATCAAATTACAAGTTGTTTATGCAAACTTGATCAGAATCCTTTCATCACTTTTCTTGTGGGTTTCACTTGTGTAATGCATTCCTTGTTGTAATCTGCAAGGACTGTCAAGTTTCAGCTCACTTTTATTGGCATAGATTGTACCAGAAACTATTTTTGATCTTTGAATCTTTTCCCAATCCGTATTTCAGGCAACTACTGTGAATACTCAAGGTTACAGCTGCATTTCATGAATAGCGCACGCAATATTAAAGTCCATTCTTGATCTCTGTTTATGCTTTTTATTTTGCCTTCTTCTGTATGTCGGTATGATTATGGATACAAATATGATGTGCTTAAAGTTGACAATATGTGTATATAGGCTTTACCTCTGTGTGTGTGTGTGTGTGTTCTTTAGCCTTCAGTTTGCTTGACTTTGGTAGAGCTCACACCAAAATGGGGGATGCTAGAAATAAATGATAATGGTGAAACAACATAAGATAGATGTTTTGAGGCGATAAATTTTGCAAAATTAGTATCTTGATGTCTAATTTCTTATATGTGAAATTCTTAGTTATAGGGGACGCGTGCTGGGAATGTCTCTTAGTAAAGACCTGGTTTTCTTGATACTGCAATTCTGCGATGAGGAGAATCTTAAGAAGACTGCACACATGTGAGCTGGACAACTAGTTCGGATTCTTGAGTATTGGTCGTGTAAGTTATGTGATTGATGGATGCCTTGTGTCTGTCTGTAATAGGCTGGAGCAAGAAACAGGCTATTTCTTTGATTTGAAATATTTTGAAGAGCTGGTGGTGGATGGCAGCTGGGAAGAGGCGGAGCAGTATCTTTCAAGCTTCACGGCTGTTGAAGACAACAAATACTCTACCAAGATATATTTCGAGATAAGGAAGCAAAAGTATCTTGAGGCCCTACACAAGTAAGCTGATGGTTTTGTTGAAATAAGAATTAATGTTTTTTCTGGTTATTCCTCACATTGTATTGAATTCTGTTGACAGGCATGAGTTTTCTACGGCCTTAGACGTTCTTCACAAAGATCTTAAGGTTTTTGCACAATCGAACAAAGAATTGTACAAAGAAATGGCTCAGCTACTGGCACTAGATGACCTCAGGTACCATGGTGTAAGTGTTTTTTAATAAATTTGTTGGCCTAAACCAAATATGGATAGAAATCAGTACCTTTGAATGGATGATCTAATTACAAGATATTTCTATATCTGTATTTATCAAAATAAATACTAAATCAAATCACATTATGAAGAAATTTCTTATAATAATGAGGTAGGCATATGGTAACATTATAGGGAGAATGATTCAGTTGCCCTGTACGGAGGAGGAGATACATTATCTGCGAGGAAACGGGTCGTAGGTGAACTTGGGGGTTTCATCAAGGTAAATCCCCTTCTCCAGGGAAGAAGCAGGTTTCCTCAAATAAACAAGTCAAGGTTAAGGCGTTTGGTTAACCAGAGGTACTCCTCCTCCTCCTATTCCTTTGCCCTTCTTGATTTCTACGCTAATTCCAATAAGTTGTATCGGAATATGCAGTTTGAACTGGCAGCACATTCACTGCACCCATCCTCACCCGCAGCCACACATCGATACCCTTTTCACAGACCATAAGTGTCCCGGACCAGATAGTATGCAGGACCAACTTAGAAAAGACGGCTCTTTGGTATATGATAACCTCATTTTATGCTCCCTTACTTTGTTCATAGAGAAAGCCCTAATGCATTTTCTTTGAGTTCCATTATTCTGCAGCTGCCCACAGCCGTGGCGTTGTCTGCGTCGCCCCTCTCGAGCAAATCGACTTCTGATCAGTCCTCAGTAACTAATCCCCTTATTACTGCTACCACTGGGAATCTTGGAGACCTGTCCGAAGAAGGTGGTGGTGGTGGTCTCTTCATTACGTTATTATAAGTAAAGTATTGCTTTTATGTTTTTGCATTGGAGCGAAATTTTTACTGCAAATTTGGTAACTGAAGTTTTAGGTAATGGTAAGTGTTGTCACGATGACTCTGACGCGAACTCAACAGAACATACGGATGAGGTACTTCCTGATTAAGTTATGGATTAACATTCTTGATTAGATTATACGTATGAGGTTTCTTGAATTACGCAGTTATATTGCTCAAACTTGGCGTGCAGGAGGAATTAGTGAAAGATACATCTGCTCGTTGTCAAGTTTCTGAAAATGTACTTCCTGTTGACATTCCCAGAAAGGTTGAACAAATTTTAAATACGGGCTCTTCCTCGACCACCATGGATTTTCACCCTGTTCACGAGGCCCTGCTATTAGGTTGACTGACTATATATGTAAATTGTGAATTTCATATTCTACCCCAAATTTGTGTTCTGAATAACTCATGCTGTCCATGATCTATTCTATACTTATTAGTTGGGAAAAGTTCTGGGGAAGTAGAAATTTGGGATGTTGCTGCTGCCGAGAAGGTGTTCAGAAGAGAATTTATGGGAAAGGTTGCGTGTAATCAGGATAAATTGGAACAAAATCACAGGATCTCGGTTAATCGTGTACTATGGAGCCCCGATGGTTCTCTATTCGGTATGCATATTTCCTTTAAAACCAACTAGTTATCTTTTTCTTAGGCCACTCCAACTGTTCATATCCGATGTAAATTTTGTTAACTACAGGGATTGCATATCCAGAACGACTGCTGTGTTTGTATACTAAAAATGGAAATTACTTTGAGAAAAAATGGGAGGTAGCTTCTTCTACTGACCCTTACCGTTGTGTAAATCCCAGATCAGATGCATGTTCTACATTTTACATTGAACTTTTTATCCAGATTGAAGCACATGATGGCAGCGTCAATGATGTAGCATTCTCAAAACCATACAACGAGTTATTTGTCATAAGCTGTGGTGATGATAAGTTGATTCAGGTAGGTAACTTAAGCATAGCAGTAAATTAGTTTATACTCCACTTGTTATAAAGGTAAAACCCTCAATCTGCAAATGGTTTTCGTAAGGTGTGGGATGCAGCGACTGGAGCTAAACAGTACACGTTTGAGGGTCATAGGGCGCCCGTGTACTCTATATGCCCTAACGTGAAGGAGAACGTTCATGTGAGAGTCTATCATTACGTTGTTTTTGCCCATGCAAATGAGTTATGCTAATGATCATCCTCTTCATTATACACAGTTTGTATACTCTGTGTCGGTAAGTGGGGAGATAAAAGCGTGGTTGTTCGACAATAAAGGATCAAGGGTAACATACGATGCTCCTGGCTTATGTTGTATGAGAATGGCTTTTGGTGCTAAGAGTGAAAGAAGGTGTGATTTGACTGGAGATAACTTGTCTGTGCATATTATTTTCTTGTTTCTGCTGATATGATATATGCTCAACTTTTTTTAGGGTGTTTTCGTGTGGGACGAACAAAAACGGAAAATCGTATATTGTTGAGTGGAATGAGAAAAAAGGCTATATTCTTAGGAATTACCATGGACTGAGCACATGCTCTTCTGCTATGGTTCAATTTGATACGTGCATCAATCAGTTTTTGGCTGCTGGTGATGAGCATTTGATCAAATTCTGGGATATTGACAATCACGAAATTTTAGCAGCTATTGATGCAGGCGGCGGTCTGCCTGTAGGTTTTTTGTACTAGTGAATGTTTTAAGTCTTGTTTTAAATATTGATCAGTCTATTACAAGGATTGAGTTGAGTTTTTTTTCAATTTGCAAAGGCGACTCCACACATTCGGTTAAGTAAGAAAGGGAGTCTCTTGGCTGTTTCTGCTGATGATAATAAAATCAAGATCTTGGCTAATGAACACGGCCGTCAGTTGCTGCAAGAATCTTCCTTTGTTCCTGGTGATTCTTCTGGATTTCTGACTGAATCCTTCAGAAAGGTTAGTATCTAAAAACCCAAACCCTCTTATTCTAGTGTTGATTTTGCATCAAAGTGTGTGTCGGTTGTCGCAGCTTTCAGTGGATAAGGCGGCAACATTTCCTTGTGAATGGATGTTTCTAAGTGTTGTTCATTTAGAACCAAGATAACCAATGACCAATCTCTTTTCTGCTGTTTGTAGGAAGAAATAATTGTGGATGCAATGGGAAACTCGAACACGAAAGGACCTGCAGAAGCTACTAATTGTCAGATTGTGGAAGTTTCTCGTTGTCAATCCGTACTGCTGACTTCTGAAGTTAAGACTAATGTGGTATGTAGTTTCATAGAGATCCTCATCACTCGAATCATGCATGATTAATCTAGACAGGAAGTTGAAGGGAAATTGGTTGTTGTTGCAGATACGGAGATTGTTATACACTCATGCAGGAAACGGCATTCTTGCATTAGCAGAAGACGGTACTCATCTACTATGGAGATGGGTAAAGAGTAGTGATCCTAATTCTTCAAATCAATGTTGGTGGTGGATGAAAGGAAAGAACTAATGCTGGTCTTGTGCAGGCAACGGCAACGGCAACGGCGACGGCGACTACAAAATGTGCCCCTCAGTTATGGCAACCGAAAAGAGGATTGCTAATGATTAACGACCTTCCTGAAAAGAGTAGTGGGGATGTAGTAGTTACGCCATGCCTTGCATTGTCCAAGAACGACTCTTATTCAGTATCAGCATCCGGCAGGATGGTTAGTCTCTACAACATCATGGTATTTAAGGTAGTTACGCCATGCCTTGCATTGTCCTATACTCACAAAACTGAATTCAAAAGAAAAAGGGAATAGAATGAACATCTATATATATATGTGTGTGCAGAAACTGAGAAACGTGATGCTACCACCTCCTGCCGCGACGTGCCTTGTGTTCTACCCTCCCGATAACAACATAATAGCTATAGGCATGGATGACTCCACCATCCTCATCTACAACATACGCGTCGATGAGGTAGCTAGCCCACTACTCCATCCATACATTATATAATATATCGATCAAAGACTAGCTTAGCTCGGACAAGAAGAAATTAATTTTGCCTTCCATTTGGCAGTTAATAAGCAAGCTTGAGGGGCATTCTAAAAGAATCAGTGGACTAGCTTTCTCAACGGGATTAAAGGTGCTGGTCTCTTGTGGAGTGGACACTCAGATAGTTCTGTGGGACTCTATTAAATGGGAGAAGAAGAAAAGCACCGTCTTACAAATCTCAGTTGGCTGGTTGGCATCTGACTTATCAGAAACAACTATCCAACTAGACAAAGATCAAAACCACTTTCTTGCAGTGCACGAAACTCAACTCGCCATCTACGAAACAACAACACTACGACGTGTGAAGCAGTGGACTATTGCCAACTTCTGCACAAGGATTTCCCATGCTACATATTCTTGTGATAGCCAACTGGTATATGCTGCCATGAGAGACGGTGGGATCCTCTTAATACTCGGTGCTTCGGATCTTGTCCCACGCTTCGAAATCGATCCATCTGCTTACCTTCCATCCCATCTCAGGTAACTAAACTAACCTACCTACCTTCGCTTTCATTCATTCTCCACACAAGAAAGAATCTTTCTTGATTACAAAATTAAGTTGTGGAATATTATTATTGTAGTTGTTATGTGGATCCGGTTGTGGTTGCTGCTCATCCTCAGAAGCCATACCAGTTCGCGTTGGGGTTGTCTAATGGTGGAGTGGTTGTTATTGAGCCCCACGAATCGCAAGGTAAATGGGCTACCAGAAATCAACGATAATACTGAGAATCAATGTTTGGAAACCTTTCTAAGCATAATCATCATCCAATGCAAGTGTTTGAAATAGAATAATGTTATTACATACTGAAAACCCATCAATGCTTCTAGGATTTCCACTTGTTAAGTTACTGCCACAAATTAAAAGTTGAGGTTGTTGCATTTTGACACAAAGAGTAACATTTGGAGATGATCTTGTGCTCCTTCCTTTCACATATTCAAGAATCCACTTTGGCAGCTGCAGATGCATAACTTACACTGCTGTCCCTTGTCGATTTGCACTGGCTTGACTGTTCGTATCGAATGAATTGAATCTTTATCTTTGTTGAGCTATTCTTCAACATCTGATCCAATTTCAAATATCAAATGTCGTTAGGAGACAAATATATCCCAAAAACTGCAAGACTGCACACGTTTACCAGGTTCCATTGCAAAACATTCAAGCTTAATAAGACGACAAAAAAAGAAGAGCAAAGTCGAGAAATATTACATGAAGAAACACACTAATAGGGTGACGTCCACATATAGTATTTTCTGTCGCAGAGAGGTAGCGCTTAAACGCATCTGGATCTCCTGTTTCGATTATATCCATTCCCATTTTGTCCAATGCTTCAATGGACTTGTAGATGGCTCCGTGCTTTTTATCATAATGTGTATAGTTGAATCTAACCACAACCATTGAGAAGTTAAAGTCGACATATTGCAGGACTCACATGTGTTTATATATGTAAAGAAAGGACTTTGTTGGTTGCAAGACATACCGGGAGCCCCAGTGACAAAAATCTGAAGAAATTGAAAAGAAATTTGTAGGGTCATCCAGATATTTAGCTAACAACCGTCCAAAAACAGCTTCATTTTCAGCGGTAAGAGCACCAACCAAAATTGGAACAATCTTCACCGCATAGCTGTATGAACTTCAGATATTAGCCAAAAGTAAAAATATAAAATTAAGAATCGTGTGATTTACCATATTCGTACCCCTGGAATACTTTAACTAGATAAGGCAGGTGCATTTCCATGCTATGTTCAGCCTCGTCTACACGAAGATCCATCAATTCAAACTTTCCTGTAGCTTTTAGCTCCTCATTTACTGGAAATTTGGTTGAGCAAGTAATATTTAGAGGAGCAATACTAGAGCAAAAACTATATCGTGTGCACATACACGACACTATTACCATACTACTTGCATTATTAAAGATGGATTTGCAATAGTAAACCAAGAATATGCCAGGTGACCTACGTACGGCTCATCAAATTATGGAATGTGCAACAATGCATAATCCTAACAGATTTCATCGTGGAGGTGAAACTTCCCTTGGTCCTCCAATTATCTTAAGTTTTTCTTACCACGTGACTTGTTATAAAGGACTTTCTGTGGGAGCAGAGATGAAATATAACATAGCAGCATATAAAATTCAATAAGGCAAAACACAGTCAAGAAATATACATTGTAGGAAAATCTAAAAAGCAGCAACATGACTTTAATACCTTCCTGATCAATTGGGAGGTCGCCTATAGGGGTGTTGTAGACTGTTGCCTTTGAAAGTGCACATTTTGGAGTGTAATAGTGATGAGAAGGTCCAAGAAGAAATATCCTAGTACTGCAAAATGAAGATTATTTATGAGAACTTGAACAGGAGTTATGATACTTGAATATGTAACACTAAATCTCCATAGAAGTTAAGTAAAACCCACATGTTAGAAGGGTCTATGTTCCCGAAAGCATAGGCTGCTGCGCGACCAGAATAGGAATAACCTGCATGACTAAAAGGATGCAAAAACACAATCCACAGTTCCACACTCAATATCATCTCGTTATGTGTCAAGACGCACGGGTGATGGTTAATTGGTTATGACTACTTACGGTGCAATTACACCTCTTACATCAGAAGATTTGGGCAGCCCAGCTGCATGGAGCCAACCCTCGAGCTCCTCAGCTAATTCTTTAGCTGAAGAAGATCAGATCACCTCAGACAATATGTGCAGGATAGGAATTGCAATATAATTACTCCCTACTTGCATGGCGAAGCATACCGAAAGCAATTTAACAAGGAAACCATCCATGAATAGCAAAATCGAGAGACAGTAGCATATAATCCAAAAAGAAATCTTCTTTTTTTAAAAATGTCACTACTTTCGACTCATTCTTGCATAAAATAAAACTTAAGCTGAACTGTGTCAATTGAAAATAGTTGAACAAGAAATAATATTTTAGAGCAAAGAAGTGGGGAACAACAATCAGTAAACTATCTCCAAAGATCACTCCGTTTTGCATGAAATTAAATTAAGTAGGAGAAGAAGGATGAAAGGGGAAATTGGGTAACTTACGGTTGTCGGTGTACCAAGAACCAGCGTGAGAAGGTTTCCTAATCTTGTCCATGGCAGAAGAAGCCCTAATAAAATTAGGAATCGTGTAGATTGTTGCAGGATTTGTGAAATGAAGAATAGATTCTTGAGACCTGCACGCACCTACTCCTACTCCTGCTGTACTTTAAAACAATGTGAAGAATAATCAGCACGATTCCATTCCATTATAAACTCAAGAATTTAATATTACTGAAATTCATTAAATTTATGAAGTGCAGAACTGCAGATGAATAAAATGGATGTTATATTGGGCTTTGTTATAGGCCCAATTAGGATCTAGCTACGATGTTGAGGCCCTTTAAATATTGAAAAAAATACAAATGAAGAAAATAAAAACGGTCTATACAAAAATTTATAGATTAAATTAGATTTTATTCATAAATAACATTTTTTGTGTGTCATTTATTTATGAGTATTATGTTGATGATAAATTTCTGGATAGCTCTTTATGTGATGATTATTATTATGTACAAACTTATACATGTAACATTGATTAAACGGTTGAAAAAACAAGTTTAGATAACTACTCCTCCTATTCTATAAATGCTCAACCTTTTCTATGCACAATCCATGTTCAAGAAAGCAATTAATACAAGGAATTTGCAAGATATTAACATTTGGAAGGAGATTAAAATTACAATATATAATTCATAATTGGAACTCTTGTCTTGTGCACAATATATTGCAACATAAAGTTTATGAGAGAAAAATGCAGAAATCAGCACAGGAAATAGAATATAGACTCCTAGGAAAGTAAAGGCAAAGGCAGAGTTCTCCCTGTATAATGTAATGTAATGTAACAGACAAGAAGGTGTACAATATCTGGGGAGACAAATAAAAAGCAACAATCTTTATATTACCCCCCACAAAACAAAAGTACTTTACAGTTCAATTCAAACCAATTCAATCCATTTTCTATATGTGTATATGCTATGCTTTCTCTCTCTCTCTCAACATCTCTACCCAAAAATATTGAGACAGACAGACACTCTTGCGGTTAGAATAGTCAATCACCATTCTTCCCAAAGATCCAAACAACAAATCAAACAACTTTGCAACTAAACCGAAAAAAAAAACAGCCAATGGAGACACTGATTCCTTCGCGTCAACCCAACTGAAAAAGACTCACAACAACTATCTTCGACCTGCAAGATAACAACATGCTTACTTTTATCAACTACGAGTACAAGAAATATATCAAAGTCAGTCAACTGTACAAGGTTTTGGCTACTCATGCTAATTAAGAACAAGTTTCATATCTTATAAAGTATAAACAGTCTTCAGCTGCCACAGAACTGGTAAGGAAACAATTTTCAAAAGAGAAACGAGGAAATCAAGATAATATTATTAATTAGTGCATTTTTATATCAAAAAAACTGCTCTAGTCCTCTTGGCATTAACCTCATATAACAAGCCATAGAATCTGCAGGCAGTTGAATATTAAACTTATTTTCATATCACGTCGATTTCAAGCACTTTTAATCCTAAGGTGTGATTGCTCCGGGTCCAATCTTTCCAATTCTGTCTAAGTGTGAGATGTTGCAAAAAGTAATATGAAACAAAAAGAACTGCTTCCTTCACACACCTACCTCTTAATCAAAACTAATAATGTGTTCTACCACATTGCCAGAAACACGCACATTGTATCAGACATTAAACACGTGAACTCTGGTAAGAAAAAATGATGGGGCAGATATATTAATATATAAATCTGCAGCATCAACTCACCTAATCTGGAGGCAGCAAACACACGACCACAGAAGCATGTAGAAAAAACTCTGGTGCTACTGACTTCTATGCAATCACCAATATTAAACAAAGATCACTCGAAATTCTCCATAACTGAATGAAGGTTGGAAGCACGTCTTCTGAAAAGCGGTTCCATGTGGGAAGATGTCACACCAGATCGCCACCCATCAGAGTCATACATCTCGTTCCATGCCTGTACTAACTCGTCAACCTTAAATCCTATATTTAACAAATTAGAGGGAAAGGGTGAGCAAGTGTACTAACCACTAAGAATAAGAATTAAGAGAAACATCAATCAAACGTAAATTTCTAAGAAACCATATACCTTCTAAAGCAGTTTCATTCGAGCAATGATTCTTGATCATTACAGCAATATCGGTTGCTGATGCACCTGCGAGTTCAAATTTTTCAACTGCAACCTCCAGGCATTCTTCCCAACTTGGTAGGCTCAACTTGTACTCCACAACAGAACGCTCATACAGCATTGTGCCCCACAAGAGATAAATCTGGGACCTCATATTTGCAGCTTGCTCGGTAGCTTCATCATCTGAGACATCTTTAAATAGACCATCCAAACCAAATTTTTGAAACAGAGCTTTATATTTTTCGTATTTTGAGAGTCCATTAAGGCGTTGTTCCTCCATCTCTTCCCATATTTGCATCCCTTTCTCCATGCTATCCTCAGCCTTGTTATACAGATCCAATAACTGCGCGGATTGGCTTATCTCCAAGTCAGACTTGCTTCCAAGAATATAATACCAAGAAAGTTTCGCTTGTTCAAATTGCTGCAGGCCAAGTGCAAGATAACCTTCATAAAAGTCTGGCTTGACTTTTAGAGCTTCCTCGTACTTCATTCCTGCCTTCCTGTATTCCTTTTGCGCCCAATCATAAGCATCTCTAACCTGAGCCAACGAGTCACTGGATTCAGAAATACTATCTTCGGCGGTAACCATTCTTTTCCTTGCCTTAGACAAGTGAACATTCCCCCAGTTAAATAAGGCTAAAGCTGTTAACTCCTGGAATTTGGCTGCGGCAATATCAAATAATTCTTGTGCATCGTCACTTGTAACAGTATCTTCTAGTGCTTCCGAATATAATTTGATTCCCATTTCATGAATATCCATGTAAGAATCACACTCAAACCCGACATGATTCTTAAACAGCCTTGCAAACTGGATGATCCAATCCTCAATACAAGTGGGCACTTTATCATCTACGGGAATGTTCTTTGTCACCACCAGTGGTTTCTGATGGCTTTTGTTCAATGCTTCTTCAATGCTCATGCCTTCATAATTAGGTTCTTTGTCGGGACTAACTTCAGCAATGTAGAGCCTCAAATATCCTTGACGATCAGCCAGTCCCTCAGCTACCCTCAACTCATCAGTCGTGGTGATAGTGACCAAATCGCCTTCTTGATCCTTGTACTTGATCAACACGCCGTTCAAGCTAGGAAATCTGTCCACAACGATATCCCTTACCAGACGAGCGCCACAATTCACAGGCAACTTTGCCCAACGTATATCCTCACCATGAACCAGTTTGACTGACTTCATAACTATTTTATCTTCCTTAACACTAGTTTTGTCCTCGACAACCACTTTATCCTCTGTCTTCTTTTCCACAACTTCACTGACATTCTTCACCTGAGGCTCGTCAAGGCTCTTATTGTCAAATTTGATATGTTTCTTCTTCTTGCCCTTCTCTCTGGAAATTCTCCTAGAGACAGGTGCAGGAGCAGGAGCAGGAGCAGGGTCAACATTATCAACTTCCTTGTCTTGGTCTTGGATGAGAACACCACTTTCCTCAATCCCCTTGTTGACATTTTCAGCAATCTCCAACGCGGTGGTGTTATTGGGTTCCACGCTGAGGACAGTTTTGACATCTCTTAGAGCCAAGTCGAGCCTATTCAAAGCCTGATAGCACCTTGCCCTCCTCAAGAGAGCCTTGCTGTACTTGGGAGCTACTTGAAGGGCCAAATTGCATTCGTTGACTGCTCTGGGGTACTCACCAATCCCCATTTGCATGTAGCAAGCAGCCATGTTAGTACGCAAGGAAGCAACATCGATATGGTTTGGCGGAAGCAATTTGAGGGCCTTCTCGTACTTCAACATAGCGCCCTCGTGGTCGCGTTTCTGGTACAGCTTGTTCCCTTCCTCCTTCAATTCATGAGACATGTTGATGAAAATGGCGGTGTCTTCATCAAAAGCAGCCTTGGTCGTAGGTTTGGCGGGCTTGGCACTTGCATCCTCGGACTTTGATCCTATCTGGAACTTCTTCCTGGAAGTTGTAGGCTTCCCCATGTTCAACAGCAATAACTTCCAAGTAGGATCTGTTAGTTTGACCTATCAAATAAATCAATCACAATTGTATCATGGAAGGGAGGGCCCTTCCCTATCTGAAATAAATGATGGAACGTTTCTGAAAACAATCTTTCTTTGGGTAAAGAATTTAAAGATAGAGATAGAAACAAGTACTAATATGCATCCAAAATAAAAACTTGAAACAAAATCCAAGAATGGAACAAAACAGCATACCTCGGAAACGGGAATGTGATGAAATTGATTATGGTAGAATCGGAAGATGCAGCAAAAGGAGGCGTGAAAATAAGCGTAAAGCCTGAAAAGAGAAGGAAGCAGAGGAGCTGGAAAGAATTTCTGGGAAAGGCAAACAAAAAGAAATGAAAAGAAAAGGAATATTTGTTCGAAATTCCAAATCTCTCTTAGGGTTTCTAATTTATGCTTACCTGGCCAAGCCTTTCTTTATTTCTTGAATTAGGCGTCAATGGGTCCGCGGTTACCACCCGGCCCATTGTTGATTAATTACGGTAATTACTCACGTGGAGTAGTACATTTCCGCTTATTTTACTTTTTGACTTTTTTTGTTTGAAAATATTTTACTTCACATTTACTACTACCACTCTTATCTATTCACTTGTTTTTTTCTTCATTTCTATCATTTTGACTTGGTCTTTTTTTACCTATATGCACAATATAGATTTGACCACTAAAACAAACGTGAAAGTGAAAGTCTAAATATATGCGTCCAGTCCAGATCCTCAATAGCAACTTGGAGCACATTATTATAATATATAAAATGATAAAGATAATTTATTAAAGAATTATGATTAGTGGAATATTGATTGTCAATTATATTCCCCGTTATAGCTAGGGCACGCAGGATGATAATAAAATTACTAATCTCTCCTTCAAAGAATATGTAATCAATACAATACCATGTTAATAGAGTAATATTTTCAACCACCAACCACAATCCAGCCTGTATCTGTATGCACCAAGAGCAAGAGGAAGGAAACTACCATTATTGAAATAGCTGTAATCGAAATTCCAAACCAAATGAAAATCACAAATTCCAAACACCTTGCCAATTCCAGTCAGTATATTTATCTATGTACACCAATAACAGGGAAAACCGTCATAAGTGAGAAATAGTTTACATCATTTTACATTTCGATAGAAATTTCTTTTCATACCCCATCAGTTAGGAAACCCAGAATACCTTCAAAATGTTAGCCTACTATAAGATTGAAGGTTATGAAAAATAAGGTTCGCCATCCCATCAAAATATGTAGGCAAAACTCCAAGCTGGTGGTGGCATGAATGAGGGCTTCATGAGGATAACAACTTGGAAGCAATTGAGTTTGCATTTGAACAATGCAAACAGCATGACAGAAAGCTAAAGAAACCTGCTTCTGTTGGATGAGCTATATCCTTTTCTCGCTTTTGCATGACCCTAACAAACTCGTCTGAACTTAGACTTCCATCTTCATTTGTGTCAAAAACATGGAAGATAACGTTGAGGACATTTTCAGTGAGAAAGATCCCACAAACCTGCACGGAAGAAGTGGACATCATCAACTTTTAGGTGTTGAAAAGCTCGTGAACCATATTGCCATTTAAAATGACGAATGCACGAGTTTTATATTCACAGGCGAAACAAGCAACACGTGCATCTCTATAGTGAGGAATTGCTGAGTCAAGACAAGAGAATTAAAGGCAATTCCTATGAGCTACTATCTAACCCAAAGAAAATGAAGAAGACTGTTGGTGAAACGTATACATTGCTTTTGAAACAGGCATGTCATTGAAGAGTACATGCATGTGATCCGCTAGTTCACATGACAGTGATAAACCAAAAGAGGTTTGTCGGGATTCTAAACCAATGTGAATGGGTGCACCTTAAAGGAACGGTATGTGTATGAGGAAATATACTATTCCAAAGTTGAGCTTTTAGAAGCAAGAGAAAGACCAGAAACAGAAAGCAGAGTGTGGGCACCTACTTGTTGGGCAGCTCGCTGTAGATCCTTCCTCGTTAACAACCCATTTATATGTCCAAAACTAAATAGTGCCAAGGAAAAAGGCTGCAACTTTTTCCGAAGCTCGGCAAAATTTTTAAATTCCTCAGGTGTGATCCGAATACTGTGAATATCTGGATGATTATCTAAAACCTCAACGCGACCAAGCAGCTTATTCAGGTGCTTCAAATCAGCTGATGCAACCATGGACAAGGCGAAGTCCTTTGCTGATATGGTACCTCGTGATTTGTAATCGTAATGAGAAAATTCTAACTTCACCATCTGTAAGGTGCCCACGAAAATCAATCAACATAATATAACTATTGCAGTAAAAAAGAGAAAATGGGTAGGATAATTCAAGTCAAAGCAAAGAAGAAGTTCCATGATACAGTTTACAATTTAGTTGTAATTATGACAGTAGTTACAACTTACAAGGATATATCATCATTTGTATACACCAACTGGCGTGTAACTAGGACAAATAATTACTCAAGTTTGAATGCCAGCCCTTCAGAAAGTTAATGAATAATATAGCAAGTCACACAGACATTTCAAGTAATTCTTACGAGGTAAACTACTCTATGTTAAGTAATTTGTGATCTTCCAGATGGAGGAGAAGATGAACTCACTTCATCATGCAGATGTCTTAAGAATTGGACGAACTTATCATGTTCAAGCAAATCCTTGCCATCTCTTCCAAAGAAATACTCCAACAAGCCTCCATTTTCCACTGATCCAGCAAATTTGCGACCTGCACGAAGCCCATCGCAGTGGACAGCCCCTTGCCGATGGTGAGCCCGCATCAAAGTCATCACCTTCTTAAACTCTTCTCTGTCTATTTTGCTATTACAGAAAATGTAAAATATATCAGCCAGGAAAAGGTTCAAGCATTTTTTTTCAAATATAACATATCACATTGACTTTGATGAAGGAATTAATGAACTCAAGAAAGTATAATCATGTGTAGATGCCAGAGCCGATACATGGAAGCAGAGGTTCCAACAGAGATGAAGCTCAAACATATCTATATAGTTGAAGAGTCCACGGAAAAGCTATCCAAGTGTATCCCAATTGTGCACAGTCATGGTAATTGGTGAATGGTTAAATTGGTAACTACCCGTTACAGTCCAGGTCAAACATCTTGAATGCTACCGAAAAGCTTGAGGCTGGAATACTAAGAACTGTAACGAAGAATAAGTACCTGTTAAAGAGCGTTAGAACATGTAGTCAGTGAGGCAGCAACTTTAAGCAGAGAATGTACTATGCTGGATACCATATTGTTTGGAAAGAGAAGGCAGCATACACAACTGAAGGAAATAAATCAGAAAGAAATTAAAAAAATAAAATAAAGGAACAATGATATCACACCATTGTAACACAAGCAGTAGTGGTAACTTACTCTTGGAATGATATTAGACCATCACTATTTGTGTCAAAAAGCATAAAAAAACTTGATGGTGCACAATGCAGTTCACCCGGACTCCTTTCCCCTCTCAGATATCCATCTCTTACAAGATGAGATTCAGATGGAGGAAATACAGGAACAAGTGCTCGCATCAGATCAGCTGGTGTCATAAAAATTTCTCCATCATCAGCACGAATAGATGCAAAATACTCGAACACCTTCGGAAGGAGGGATAAGACATGTAAATTTTCTTGCTATGTAAATCAAGATAGCATGAACAATGAAGATTGAGATATATTATGGTATTAAATATAATGAACAAAGGGAAAGAAGTTCTGACGCCTTTGGTCTACAATGCCTATCACTAAGAACACCAAGATGACTACATATAGAGTAGCTTATAGATAGTCATGGAACTTTTTAGTTTTAGTTTCTGATCTCATTACATGTCATCTTCTTTATGGAAGTATTTATCTTAAATTAATTGATATTCTATTATATAATGAAACATTTTTAGTTTCAAAGAGCTGGTTTAAAGCTTGAAACGGAAAGCTTTACTGTTTTAGCTGTTTCTTTCTCAACCCCAAAAAAGAAAATGGCATATGTAGTCTTAGCAGCTCAATAATTAGTATAAAAGTCATGTATATTGTATAATGCCAATATTGCCTCTAGCAATGTGTCATTGAGCTCCTCTTGATATCACAAGAACATATCAAAAAACTCAGGGAGTTCCCTAACACCAGTTTTTGACAAACCGCCTTACTGTCACTTATAACAAACCGGACATGAGGTTTACACAATATACATCCCCTCGTTTTAATTCTGTCAAATTTAGAATAACATACACAAACACTAATTAAGAATCTCATTTTACTTTTTTCCTCCTATTCATATGGCTTAAAAAAATAGTAAAAAAAACACTGACATTAGAAAATTACATTCTGAGCTTAATATACAGGAATGTTTCGTCAGTCAACAGATAGAACAACAGGGTGCTGATTGAAAGTCAAATTTATGTTCAGCTTCAGTATTCTCCAAAACATTTCAGTATTTATTACACAGCTATGCCCATGGATGATTAAACTCTATAACTAATTAAAATCCAAATACTAATCAATTTACTCCAATATATCTAGCACATATTAGACCAATTAAGAATAGTGCAGAGTTTTCTCAATAATCCGGTTACAGAGAGTCCATTGGAGTTAAAACCAGTCACTAATGAAAACAATACCTTCTCAGGAGGACTCCGCATTCTGATGCGTCTCTCATAATTAAAAAATATTTTCCTTCGAAATGCCTCTGCACATCACCAGAAACGCTTCTTACACTAGTAGTCCGCAAACAAAACAAAAATTATATATGAAATCGAACTCGGAAAACAAATCATCGTGGGAAATTGGTAACTCCGTTTACCTCCGAAGAAAAAATTAGATTGACTATTCTTCTGAGCTTGGGAGATTTGTGGAAGGGCGGGGTCGGCGGAGCAGTCAGCGCATGATAGATGCGGCGAAGACGAGGAAGATGAGTTAAGAGAAAGGGCGAGGGCAGAGCTGGTAACGATTCCAACCGAAATCCATCTTAAGAAATTGAAATTGAGATTTAGATCCTGGGCAGGATTGTTCTGAAACTGTGAGGGTTGAGGAGGCGGAGAGGCGGAGGAGAATCGACGGAGTTGGAGGGGGGAGAAGCGCGCAGAGGATCGGCGAAGAGCTGAGGAAACATACATAATTCTATCCAATTTGTTGAAATTTGGCGTCAACGACTATTCATGAGTTAATAAGTAGTAGTATTATGATAAGGCGATGCGGATTATAGACACAGTTTAAGTGGCGTTTCCGCACTAGTCCATAATAATAATACTACTACTGGATTTCGATCTAATAGTTCTCAATCTGTAATTTTGTTAAATATGGCAAGTAATTAGTAGTATGAAACTGCTTTCACTAAACTTTAAAGTCGACGCTTGTGTTGTGTTGTGTTGTGCGCTCTGATTTGAGACTTGTTTTGTATACACTATACAGGCAGAAGAGAAGAGAAGAATGCGGATATGCGCTTACATATTTTTTATCAGATTATTATCACCCAGAAACCATAGCTCATTCTTTTACTTAGAAATGAGAATATTGTCTTAGCTTAGCTCGTACTCGTAACACATAAACTGAATCGATCGATCTTTAATGGATCCAGTTGTCCGGCCCATATGCAACGCGGCAGTCAAGATTTCAATTACATTTGATTTGAATTTTAAAACTGTAATCTAGATAGATCTAACAGCTCCACTATGTTTACAAGAAATTCAAAGGTGGTTACAAAAGAAAGATAAATATTTGAGTAGAGTACGATAATTGATAGCAGGCAAAGTAGTATATTAATTGAAGGTGAGTAACTGCAATGTAGGCCATAGTGATTTGATTTGCCAAATATATATCTATATAGATAACATCAACCAACGTCCTAACCTCATCCGCTAGCATCCACTTGTGTAAGACTAATATTTTCATTATTCAATTTTATCAATTGCCATTCCCACTAATATTAGATAAGACAATACACGTGACATTATATCACTATAATTATAGTTTTTAAGTTATTATCCAAACTGTGAATATACTGTTTGTAAAGGACTAATATATAGCCTATTTACCACAACGTGATAGGTATAAGAGAAACTAATTCTTTTAGTATTGAGTATTGAATTATGTGATGTTATTGTTTGATTCGTTACTCCCATGTATACATTGGTTTTGAAGGGTAATCAATAACGAATTATCTACTTTGGCTTGCAACTTAATATCATTTCAGACATGTAATTGGAAATTGTTAAAATATTTTGCAAGTCAACTTGAATAATTCAATTCTTATTTCATGTAATGGAAACGGGTGGTGCAAGTAAGAGTTGGTTAAGACGACTATTTTGATGCATAATTTGACATTACATTCATCTCAAAGGTTATACAGGCTGCCCGAAACTACTTCATACTTCATATATAATAAAGTTTTATTCGTCATTTGTTATATTAATTTAAACACATTTAAATTATAAAATTCTCACAATTACTTGTGTGTGTGTATATATGAAGGCCTAAGGATTTATGATACTTCTTATGTCATCAAATTATAAATTCAAATTCTTAGTGTAGTTTGAGGTTTTTCATATTATTTGTTATACTTCAAAATATTTTTCCTAACAAAACAAGTACTCCTCTAAATAATTTTGTTTAACAATTATCCTTAAAAATAAATAAATATTATATATATATATGTGGAAGATTCCCCACAACAATAATTACTTAATCATGGACCCCACACTTCCAGATCCAACTATGCCCTCCTTTTCCACATACTGCCCCCCACCATCATCATATTTTCGAGACGTGCCATCGCCTCCGCCACCTATAAATGAACCCTTTGACACCAGCTAGGTTTGCCAAACTGAAAAGCCTCAGGGCATCTTAGAAAATTATAACTAAAATATTCATCCTCTCTTGGCTTGGGTCGATTCCTATCTTCGATTCTTCAGGGGAAAAAGGAAACCGTCCATGGGTACATCTTCTAGAAGGTCAAGCGGGCCGGTTTTATCGGGCGCCTCCGGTTTACAGTGCTCCGGTGTCATACGTAATTCCTCAATTATGACGTCAGAATCTTCCCCGTTCAAGTCGTCGTCGTCTTTCGCTTCTTCAACCAGCTACTACTCCTCGTCATCTCCAGCTGGTTTCTTCGACCAGCGGCGATCCACGTCACCCTCGCGCGTGAGGCTGTCATCCCCGAAGCCTCCGACGCGGTCCGTTTGGTTCGCGATCGACAGATCCATATCTCCAGGACGCTCGATGGTGGCGGCGCCGCGCAGTCAGGTTGTTCGGAGAAGCGGCGCAAACATTCAGAAGAGGACGTGCTTATGCTCGCCGTCCACGCATCCAGGTTCGTTTCGATGTGCTTTGCACAGAAACAGCCTGGGAGGCGGCGGTGGAAATCAATCAACATCCTACTCGCCCAACCGGTTGAACATGAGGAGATCTGCGATGACCAATTCTCTGGTGCGGATCGGTACCGTTGAAGGAGATCTGATGAAGCGAGCTCTAGCGGCTTTGATTCGTCCGTCGTCGCACCAGCAGCGCCGTCGAGCCGCCTTCCAGCCGCGCCAGAGTCGTTTCTCGGTTATGTCCAAAGCCGATGACGTCTGAAGAATCCAGTTGAATTTGCAGGTTGTCATTCAAATTCCACTCGATCCGTGGCGAGGTAGGATGCGCTGCGGCGACACCAGGGAAGCTGATGTTTGTGTTGGTTGTACATAGTGATTTCAAAATGAAGGACATGTCATATTGGATTTTGAAATAGACCATTCGCCATGGAACCGATTTAAAATGAATCTTAATGGAAATGAACGAGGCACCACTAACAATTAATTCAATCTAAATCACGGATATCAAGAAGTACGTGTTCGATTTTGGTTGAGATAATCGACATCATTACGTTATCGTTGCTGCGAATACGTGTTTCCTGTCGTTTGCGCTCAATTATCCGTCATCCGTGCCTTCAGTCCTTCAGTCCTTACGTTAATTCATATGAGGTAATTTTGTTTCAGTTCCCACTGGTAGTTATTATTGTTGAATAGGAATTGTGATTTGTGAGAATTGGTTTTCATGCTTGTATTGAGATTTGTTTGCAGAAGCGTTGCGTGAAAGGACGGGAGTTATTACTGTGGAATTCCAAGCGTTGAAGTTAATGGGAATGGACTTTGGGATCGATACTCCTCAAACCTTTACTTGGAAGTTGGGACAGAGCTCGAGAATTACTAAAAATAGATTTTGAGTTCTGAACCGTGAAAAGATGAAGTTGGGGTGAGGGTAAAATGAAGTTTTAAAAAAACAAAAGGAAAAGGAAAAGTGTGAGCACGATGAAGACGAGGTTGGAAATGAATGGATTTAGGCCAATGTGGAGGCATAAAAAACGAAGAAAATTGAAAAATGATCCAAAGAAATACCCAACTAGCAACCCTAATAATCACCATTCAATTTTTAAATAAAAGCGAAATACATACATACATACATACATACGCCTAGTCCTACTTACCCTACTGAAAAAGAAGATTCCGCAGTTGGATATCTATTATTGGTGAAACAATTAATTTAATTTAATGCAAAAAAGCTTGTTCCACTAAAATGTTGGGTTATTGATGCGAATAAACAAGGAAATTGGGATAGTTTATGGAAGGAAGGAAGCCAAGAGAAAACGAACAATTAACATTTTTGTTAAAATATATACTACACTCTTCTCTTTTTTGCAATATCCTCCTCCCATTTGGTTAATACAATACAATATCCTTCCATAGCAAAACAATATTATATATTGCTTCACAATTAAGTGAAAAAAGTAGTGTAAATACATACTGAATATAACCAAGCAAAAGATAGCATTTTCAAGAATGTGGGCTGGTTTACACAGCTAGATTGCATTGGTTATAACCAACAGCAAGAGATTTGAACATAAAAAGATTTGGCAAACGTATAGGATAACAAATGCTACTAAACAAACGGCCCATTAATAATGTACCATAACCATTCACACCTACAACAACAGAGCCAACAAGTATAACTCACCAACGCCCCTCTGCCTCCATACCTAAGCATGCTTATCTTCACCAGAGCTGGGTGCATCTCGCGGCCTATGCGCCTTCGTATACACACGGTGCCGCCTCTCCCTTCCGTATATCACCCAAAACACTAGGGACAACATAACCGCCACCGCAACCATCACAAGCCCAATGTAAATCCACTTGCTGTACTTGCGCAGTCCCGGACAATGTGAACTCTCTATCTCCGAGAATGTGTCTCTCACAAAACTACAATCTTGAACACTAACCAAGAAAGGACCGTACTTGAATAACCCATAACTCACATTCACACTAGCAGCCATCTGGTTGTAAATATTTGGCGTCAGACGTCCCGGTGTCGTGCATATCCCGTTTCCTGATGCTTGACATGCATAGCCACCCAACACCTGCATTATGTTGCTAGAGTTTCAAAATTTTCGTTCACACGAGGAAGCGGACTTCTAAAATGTCTACAAACTGACTACTTAAGAGACCAGAGAATACCTGTGTGGCATTGTCGAGGTTCACCTCACCGGATGCACAAGCTCGACTGCTGAGGTCTGTATTAAACGGATTGCACACTCTTGGCACGAGGGGACCTGATTGGTTGTAGTAGAGTGGACCAAAGCCCGGGGGATAGTTTCCATTGGCGATGTTGGTGATCACGGTGTTCATCAAAGTGACTAGCTGCGATGTTACTTCCTTGCTTTTGGTTAAGGTCTCCTGAGCAGTCGCATTGTCTACACAAGGCAGTATGTCATCGAGAGCTGTATGAGCAGTCGGGTTTTGGACCCATTGGTCCATAGATACGCAAGTATCACTGGTTACACTGAAATTCGAAACCAAGTTAGCCAAATGAAGTACAGTGCCTCAATAAGTTGGACGGAATAATTTGATAGGCTTACGTACTTATGTAGAAGAAGAAAGATCCCACATAGAATGAATGTCCCAGTTACAAGAACCCATCCAGCAATCACCAAACTGCAACAGGGAATGGAAATATTAGGCATATGTTTGGTTACATAGTGGGGTTGTAAGAAGATGGCTATTCAAACTCACATGTAAACGATAACTTGCATACCGAAGATTGAAAACACTGAAATGACAAATTCCTAGAGTAAGACTTTTACAAGTGAAAAAAAGAAGAAGAGAATGGCACAATGTTAAACAATCTGAACCAAATTTCAAGAACCAGGAATAGATGTACCAAATCCAAGAAACGTCAGAAGCAGCATAACGGCAGCGAGTATGATGAGAGCCAATCTCCTACAAAGAAAAGAAGCCTTCACTTTGTATTGGAAATGATAAGTTGTACTACTCCATTAGTCCTATTGGCAACAACTTACACTGATTGAACTAGATCCTTGATCTTTTCTGAATTATCCTGAGTCTTAGTTGAGAGGGTGGTGGCGGAAGAGTTTATCTTGGTTTGGATGTTATCAATGTCGCCTTGCACATTAGAAGGCAGAATAACTTGATCCACATTGATTTTCTTGGCTGCAGCTAAATATCCTGATACATTTCTCAGACTCTGGGATGTGGTATACGCCTGAAGTACAACGTAGTCCAAAGTATTTATAGTGCTGCTGTGAAATTTCCCTTGCCCAGTGTACAAGATGACACATCCAACGCTGAAAAGGCATGATTACACACTAGTTTCACCTTCAGAATGACTAACCATGAATGTAAGTAATAGCCCAGAGAGAGAGAGTATATCTTACATTGCAGCAACAGTGAATAAGGTGAGGAAAATGAGAGAGAGTGCATAAGCAAGACGAGAATAGCCGTAAGGCTCCCTTGGGCAGCAGCAGCAGCAGAGGCATGTGATAAACAAGCAAACCCCAAAGATAACAAACCAGATGGCAGCAACAACAAAGAAAGGAACAGCGGTGTAAGCCACAGACTGCAACCGAAAATCAGCAAAAAGAATTCATATGGATACCACACAATATCTCTTCTTTCATCCAGAAACGTTGAATAGAACGGAAAATCTCCACTTTCCCCACAGACTGATGACATATTCTATGGTAAAATTGGGCAAGAAGAGAAAGAAAAGAAATTCTTGATGCTCCTCCACCCTTGCTTGAATTAAGTCGTAGATACATGAAATAAAATACTAGTAGAAATTAGAAAAAAAGGAGCTTACAGCCCAGTAATGGCGATTGCTGATGTTCCAGCCACCTTTGTATTTGTGAAAATGATCAAGAGGGTCTTTCCTCTGCGTTCGGTTGGCAGCCAAAATAAGAGTGGTGTTCGGTTGTTCATCACTGGAATTATCTGCCTCTGCCAACAACCTCGCTCTCCCGTACGGCCCTGCGCAGCAACCACAAATTCTAAAATGAAAAATTGAAAAAAGAAAGGGAATAAGTTAGAGAGAAGAGAAGAGAAGAGATTAATTGACCTGGAATGTGGAGAGTTGGAAAAGGGGTTTGTTCCTCTGGCTCCGTCTCTGCCAATGCAAATGCAAGGAATGGTGCAGTGAGGCAGAAGCAGATAAGCAGCAGAGATCTGAAGCACCACATGTTAAGACTTGAAAAGGAAAGGAAAGGAGAGGAACGTTGGGCTATAAAATGAGAATTCAAGAAACAGATTTGATATGATATGGTTTGTGGGGAGGAAATGTCGAGAATTGTATATAGAGTATATGTATTTATTGTAGACTAGTTGGAAGAGAAGAGAAGAGAAGATACGAGTTGCGGGACACGTAGCAACCAACCCAATCCCTTACTCCCTTTGTTTTGTTGCACTTGTTCCACGTCCGGCCATTTCTTTTATAGGTTTTGAGGCTTCATAAACTGCAGATTTGGGTTTTGGATTTCATCAATCATTTATCACCACACCAGCACCACCTTTTTTTGGTAGTAAAGTAGGAGTAGTAATTCAATGAAAATGAACGAATTTTACAGCTTCTTACTACTACTAATTACACCATTTATTAGCGCCACTTTTCCTAATAATCAAAATGTTGAAATTGAAACTACTACAACTCACTCATTCACTTGAATACAAATTGAAATTGAATACTCCTCCACTCCCTTACCTTACAACAACTCCCTTACCTTACAACGCTGTTACTATCCACTACTCTGTCTCTGTATATGAGAAGAGAAGCCCACTAAAAATCAATCACTATCTGTTTTGTTTTTATAGATTTAGTTTAGTCCGATCAATAAAAGCGACTGCCCCATCATAACAAAAAGAAAAAGAAAAAGAAAAAGAAGAAGATAATAATTGTGGTTTGTGGAGGGGAACAGAACAGAACAGAACAGGATTATGCTCAATAAATGAAACAATAATTAAAATAATGATATGATTATATTATATTATATGACTCATTCATTCATATCGTATCTCAGTCGATGCCACTTTCCAAGTGTCGGTCGCTAATAAATACTATTACTATACAAAAGAGGCTGGGAAAGTGACGAAGAGAAGAGATTGATTGTTCAAGAGGAAATAATATTTCTTAGGAAATAATCTAATCAATACACAACACAAGTGTGTCATCAATGTCAATCATGCCCTCACTTTTCTCTACTTTAGCAGTTTGCATCATTTTTTATTTATTATTTATTTCCATCCAAACGATACACAACATTACACGATTGCATTATTGGATAATCCTAAAATTTGCACTCTCGTCTATTACTTTTTATATGGTCATGGATGGTCAATCTCATAATTTGAATCATGCTCAATAGTAATACTAGTACATGACATGACATGACTAAAATAGATGACGTGAATCATCATAAAATTTAATCCAATCTCCATCTTCCTGCTCTACCATCTTCTATGTTTTCTTCTTTACAATTGCGTTTATGTTATATTGATGTAAAGAGAAGATTAATTTACAGACTCATTTAGAACAGAGGCACATTAATAAAATAGATGATGTTATATTGGGCTTTGTTATAAGGCCCAAGTAGTATCCAACTAAAATTTTAATGTTTAAATATCCAAATCCACTTAATCGGCTTCATTCTCTGCTGCTGCGGACTAGGGTTTTTGCTGCTACTGCTGCTCTCTCACCCCTCGCACACTCTTGCAGCCATGGCGGAACAGGTAAATTCCTCTATCGAGCTATCGCACACTCTTCCTATTCGAGGATATTCATTGTAAGTTTGAATTGATTTTGCAGACCGAGAAGGCTTTCTTGAAGCAGCCCAAGGTGTTTCTTTGGTGAGTATAACTTTGGAATGTTAGATATGTTAATGCTACAGCGCTTGTTAATAAGATCTGCCTGTGTTTTGTGTAAGTTTAATTTTTATTTCATGTATTCAATCTTAGCTCGAAGAAGTCAGGAAAGGGTAAGGCTCCCGGAAAAGGTGGGAACCGCTACTTCAAGAGCATTGGGCTCGGATTCAAAACTCCCCGCGAGGCTTCTGAAGGTTGAATTTTGTTCATAACTATGCACATTTATTTTCCACTGTAATACTGTCTTTTGTTGTGTTCAGTCTGTCATGAACCCCTCACTTTATTATGAGTTATAAGTTTATTGACTGATCGAGATTTTTCTCGGTTGATGATGCTAGAGGTTCAGAATGTATTGATTTTTATGCTTCTTTCTAGCATTAGTTTTACAGCATATTGAGCTTAAACGAATGTTTTTATCCTTTCTTGGTAACATGAGCAGTTTGTGCTACATAGTTTTGTATATTCTTCTGTCCATGATCCTTGACATGCCTCTTGTAAGCTGAATTCTTTACTGCCGGATTATTACCTGATCTTGTGGTTTTTCATATTTCCTGGATGTGCTAATTATTTCAGAAGTGCTTCTCTTACCAAACTCATGTAAAAAGAATGACCGCATTTTATTCAAACTTTTGTTACTAATTCCTGATGATACATGCCTCCTTTTGCAGGAACTTACATTGACAAGAAGTGCCCTTTTGCTGGTGATGTTTCCATCAGAGGACGTATACTTGCTGGTACTTGCCATAGTGCAAAGATGATGAGAACCATCATTGTGAGGCGTAACTACCTTCACTGGGTGAAGAAGTACCAAAGGTATGCAGTTCTCTTTCTTTAAGCTGCTTCTATTCTTTTGGTTGTTCATATGAAGTTTTTATTGTTGATCTCTAGATATGAGAAGAGGCACTCCAACATCCCAGCACACCTTTCCCCATGTTTCCGTGTGAAGGAGGGCGACCATGTCATTATTGGTCAATGCAGGTGAGTGGCACATAACCATTATCAATCGCTTACATATACCATAATCTATGATATACAACTAATGTGCATTTTTACTTTGTAATAGGCCTTTGTCAAAAACCGTGAGGTTTAATGTTCTTAAGGTAATTCCAGCTGGTTCATCTGGTCTCGGGAAGAAGGCTTTTACTGGGATGTGAGTTAGGTGTTGTGAACTTTGCTGTTAGCTGTTGAAACAGTTTTTGGAGGGATTGATTTTGAACTTTTATTATTACTTCTGTTGGAACTCTTACCATCAAAATCTTGTTATTTTGCGCATATTTTTATCTAGTTCCCCTTTTTGTGATAATTATCTATTTGAGCTCTACTTCTTTCCTGCAAAAGGATCAGAGATGCATTATTACTATAAAGATATTACATTATAAATTTCTGGACGTTAATCTATTTGGATGAACATCATTTTTTGCTTCAAAAGTTTAAGTTGTCTACTAATGATGTTATTCCTTCTAAATCATCTAAATCAATAACATG
Source organism: Leonotis leonurus (assembly GCA_026898415.1). Classification (NCBI taxonomy): domain Eukaryota; kingdom Viridiplantae; phylum Streptophyta; class Magnoliopsida; order Lamiales; family Lamiaceae; genus Leonotis; species Leonotis leonurus. The sequence goes on along the minus strand of JAPKLX010000484.1, from coordinate 50,453 downwards.
TTAATATCGTTTATGCATAACAAACGTGGCATATATCTTTTTTTGAATATTGGTGATCAAAATAAATTGGTAAATGCATCAATGAATTGATTTATCTACAACCAACTATTTTACAAAATAAGTCTATTTAATGGTAGTTAACTCAAGGAAGTGGGCGGGGGACTTGGATATAATATAATCGCCCCTTTACGTCAACATTTTTGTTTCAAAACAAGACACTTTAAAACAAAAAACGATGAAAAACCAAACCCTTAATGACCGACAGTGCCAAAATCTTCTCAATTACCAAACTAGCAATGACCGGAAAATCAATGTATCACATAGTATTTTACTAACGCCAAAACTCCACCACCCGCGTAGATAAAACACAAGACAAGACACCAGAAATTTACCTCCCAACATAACTACTACCAACTACAATATCAAATGTTAAAGCTAGAAAGGACAACTAACAATATCCGCACCTAATTTACGCTACAATGCTAAAGAAACTGCAGGAAAGTCTACAGATAAATGGATCCATCTACTCGATACATATAATTCACCTTCTTCGCTTCTTTCCACCCTTGCTCTCACTTTCTAGTGATTTGCCAGTATCTGTGGCTTTCCCTTTGGCTGTTTCTGATGATTTTGCAGTGTCAGGTGTTTTTTCCTTCATCCGGTCAGTTTCTTTCACCTTTGACGAACTGGATTTTGTTGTTCTCGTACCACCAGAACCAAGTGTTTTTCCACCAGGTAGGGTTTTACCTTTTGTCTTGGGAGTCCGCAAGTTGTCCTGTTTCGAGTTTTTGCCAACATCCTCCTTGGATCGTCCGGATGCTTTAGCAGAATCAACTTGACCTTTGGCCCCAACTTTGTGAGACTGATCTTTAGATTTATCACCTGCAGATTTTTTACTAGCCTTTTGGTAGTTTTCTTTGGACACTGATTCTACTTTCCCGTCATCCTTAAATTTTCCACCCGATTTTGATGCAGTATCTTTTTGTTTACTGGAAAATAGAAAATGACCTTTTCTTATTCTTGAAATAATCATCGAAAATGTTGCATAGGAAGATAGAGTAAGGGAAACAGACCTTTTAGGTGAACCCTCCACCTTTTGACGTTTGCTTGTCGTTTCAGAAATTGTTCTCCCTTTCCTCTTCATTTGTCTGATACAAGATAATATACTTTCAGCTTAACTGGGATCGATGTCTTGGTAGATTATTATATTCTAAGTTGATTCAAACCAACAAGCAATAAAGAGAAACAGACATTTATCCACTACCCCCAAATATGCAAGAAAATGTAACACTAGCATAGGATTTTTTCATCCTAGCACCATCTTATCATTTCCTTTTAATAGTGGTCTGTGTCTGTGAAGCAAGAAACAAACACATATAAAGGGAAAATTTTCTTTCTCCGATCAAAAAGATATTACTACTCGATAACTAAATGAATAAAATCCTAGAGGCTGCTTAATCTCAATATTGCCTTCAGATTCTCTAATCATACCCACAATAGAAAGCTACACTGAGATCATTTGACCACACTACAGGTTGAAGCATAAAAGATCCACACTCAAGGATGAAGAATAAGAGGACAGAAACTTACACGCCAGAGGAAGTATCAGGACTTGAATGTTCAACATCCTGGTCCTGTTTACAGAAAATGTGAAGAACGTGAAGACAAAGTGGAAAGTGCAACTACACAATGAAATACTAGGAAGTCAAAAACTCCTATAGTATATATATATATATATATATATATATATATATATATATATCAAGTTACTTACCCCATTTGAAACCACGTCATCTTCAAGAAGTTCCCACCGTTCTTTTTTTAGGTTCAGAAATTCTTCATCACCATCATTATACAAGACCTACTTAGAACATACGCATGAAAGGAGATCAGAGTTTTAAAGAAAAACATCAATAACAAAATGCATCGTCCAATTTGAAACTGACCCTATGCTTGTTCTTGGCAGAATCGAAAGATTCAACCACACCTTCATAGAACCTGGTAACAATGAACAAAAAGAAAAGGATGGCATCATTCTTGTTTTTAATCACATTTAATAATATATAAAATTCAAAAAGCAAATCACTTACGCTCGATCTTTTGGCCACCACACTTTAACCTTTGAACCAACCAAATTCTTCCCAATCTCCGCTGATGCCTGAGCAAGCAATATATATAAAAAAAGAAGCTAATACAGTGGTCTGACTTACATTAGATACACTATAATTGTGCAAATGTAAATTCCTATGCAACCATGTGTTTGTTTAATTGGATAATCAGCCAAAAAGAAGTCATAGGGGTTGGAAGGGTGACAACAATCTGCCATCTTGTCAAGTTGCCTTGTAAATATATGTTCATTTACAGTTGACAAAACAAAAAATTATAGAAAACAAAGATTGACAGATGAAAAAAATTTGATTTAAGAGTGTTGAACCACTAACAGGTTTTTTACTTTCAAAAACTCCGACAAAGTATTCAGTTGTAACTAGAGCATCAAGAGAATTCTCCTCAACCAATCTACAACCATGAAAGTCTGATATCTAAGAAGTGCTAGTTGAAGTTGGTTTCAGCTCTAATTGTTATACAATAAATGCTGGGTATCTGATATTTCACATATAACACAAATATTTTGAGCATGCTGTAATCATACATACATACATATATATATATATTAACATCTAATAATAACTGTTTGGAATTTTTTAATCAGCATATCTTATTTTCAAAGGAATGTAATTTCAACTACTCGAAAACAGCCTCAAATGCCTTGGGGACATAGTTTTGAAATAAAAAAATTCCGCAAAAAAGGGATTGCTCATAAACAATTCCGCCTAAAAATTTACAAACTAAGATTTAGGACAATGCACTCTTTCCATTTGTCGTTGAACATTATACTTAAGGGATGCTGGTGAAAGATATCCCAAAGTTCAGTTGTGCATAAAAGTTTGAAATTCCCATAAATATATTCGAAATTCATACCTTTTCTTTTCCTGGAGTATGTTTTCTCTTGGTGCTTGTTCTTGGCGTTTCTTCCTGAACTCCTTCATTTTTTGAGGATTTTGATTGGGATTTCCGAGGAGTAACTGTGTCCTACAACAAGAAAAACAAGATTGATAAGAATGCGTCAATTAGAAAAACTAGTAACTAATAAATAGTTCTAGAAGAGTCCCAGATTACTTTGCCATGATCTTCCCTTGAAGAAGATTTTGGAGTATCTTTTTCAAAGGTAGGTTTTCCACGTGCACTCCTCTTCCCATCTTCCTTTCTCACAGCCAATCCATACGCTGCGTTATTACTAGCACCCCTAGGCTTTTCTACCCGGTCCAGTGATTTTGTTTCTGAATCACTTGCACAGGGACCATCGTTCTTCGATGCAACTTCTTCAGTCAATGGTTTATCCTTGTCAGCCGAGTCATCAGTTCGCTTTTTCCCAGAGCGCCGCTGCTTCTTTACTGCTTCTTCAGATGCTTTCTTAGGAGCAGTATCAATAGATACGATCTCATCATCAGCAAACTTCTCTTTCCTTGTTTCCTTAATCTGTGTTTCAGATAGGCTCTCATCACGATGGCTGCCACTTTGGGCTGGAGATGCTCCAATTAGAGCCTCAACAGGTTGAGATGTTTCAGTTACAACCTCGTCACTTGTGTCCTCTCCTTTGTCCAAAGATTTAACAGCTTCGACGGGTTTAACCTCTGGTGGAGAGGTAGCTATGTCTTTAACGTCAGTATCATGGTTTTCATCCTCCTGCTGCACTTGGTCACCTTCTGCTTCCAACTTATCAGGTTTCTGCTCATTGCAATCTTCCGATTCATCTTTGAATGTTGAGTTTGCATCAACGCAGTCAGAATCAACCTTCTTTGAAGCATCTGCCTCAGTAATAATTTCATTGGCACTAGTCTCATTGATACCATTATTCACAACTGACGTCAGAGATCTGACAGAAGTGGAATCTTTATCCTGAAAGTTGGTCCTTTCCCCATCCTTCTCAGCTGCCTGCACATAATAGTGAGATAGTAAAGATTATTTACTGAAAAAAAAAAGAAGCAAAACCTCCCATTTTCCTAGAGAAAATAAACTGGGCCAAACAATCATGGATTAACAGCTATCTGCCTTTTTTATAAACCTTTCCAACTGCCCCATTTACTAAATTATGCAAGATTGCTAATAGTTCAGCTGCTCAACCAAGATACCACTGTCTCCTCAAAACCTTATATCTATAAATTTATAAACAAGACAAGAAAGAGTCAACATAAACTCATAAAGAATAAAACCTTCGAGCTATTAATTCTAGCAATTATTCTAAAAGATCCGTGAAAAGATAAAGACGGAAAAAGGTATTTCCCAGTAACATGATAGAAACTAATTTAAAGCACTCATGGCATTGATGTAAAGGTTGATGTATAACATTTTGACACTTGGATGCACACAAACAACATAAAGAGAAAAATCTACATATCCTTGGAATATATACTAGAACATGGACATTGCAGAAAAGAATGCATAAATGCAGATTTAAATTGCAGCTAGTCATCTTACTAATACAGGGGTTTTAGTGTGGTAATCAAGCATTAAGACATAAGAACTTTGGATTATTTATCTTAACTAACTATTTTATACACATACCGGAGTTCCTGGATCCCGGGCTGGAGAAGCACTGGTACACTTCCCCTCGGCTATCTATAAAAGAATAGAACATCACAATTAACAACAAAACCCAAACTAAATTATAATATCATCCATCCGCATTTACAAATGGCATCACATAAAAAAGGCCCAAGCCACATGCTTTATGACCATCACTTTTACCAAATCCATAGGAATGCTGCTTCACAATCCAAAGTTTGTGCATATAGATACAGCCCTACAATGGGCTAAAATCATAAGATGAATGTGCACTATCGTGAAAAGCAAAAGAGGATGAATTCCCATTTTAGGGAAATGGATCAACAAAGAATAATTAATGCAACTTAAATGATAAATAGAGTAGACCTTTTCACATAACAACAAAAGAAGCACAAGGCCAAATCAGAGTGGCTACAAGCAGCAGCCAAATCCAAATTTCAATAAAATAAAAACTCTAATCAATAGCAAACATATGGAATCATACCAGCTGGTCTTTCAAGATGCTCTCATCACTATGCCCAACAGTATCAGTAATCTCTCGATATACAGAAGATACAACTTCGCTATAATCATCTAATGATGTATCTAAGGATGTAACTGCTTGTTTTAAATAAGGTCTAAGCTTGTCAGCTGTATTCTGAATTACTCTCTCGGCCAATTTCCTTGCAATAGGCGTAGCATCCTGCCAATGTATTTCTGTCAGCATCTTGTGGAACATGGCATAAAAGAATCACAAAAGAAATCCCAGGAAATTCACCTGATTGCTTCTTCTCAAGGTAGCCAAAATTGGAGCAAGTAGGTCTGCAGAGATGTCTTCACTTTCTTCTATAACAAGAGTCATAATAGTCTCCATGGATGTAAAGATGATTTCAGCATGATAAGCTCTGGGAGCAACAAAATAGCAGGACATAAGCAATTTTGGAGGTAATAAGTTACTATCATATCATCTCAGTATGAATCATTAGAAACTAGAACTCTTAAAATGCCAAAAACTTCTATCCATAACTTAAATTACTTTCAAAGTCATTTCATGTTATTCATTTTTATGACTAACTGATTCTTCTGTCAACTGTTTTATCTAAAGGCATATAGATCATAAGAGCACTAAAAACAAATTAGATTGCATAAAGACTTTGGACAGAGTGAATTCAGATCTGCCAATTGCATCAGCCCACAGGAAAAGGAAGTTAAAGAAAAAGAGGCGAAAATGAGATAGTAGTAGTTGCTCAGTACATGATACAAAACTTACCTAATAGCTTTCAGAAAGTATTGGAACATGTCAACAATCATCTGTTCACATTCTAAATCCAACATGATGACACAGGACCTCACTTTAGCCACGGTTTCTAGTATGGTGGCCCTCTTTTCATGGGATCTGCTGGAAACGTCTGACATATTCTCAAAGGATGATACGATCAATTGAAATACATCCTGAAACCAAATGAAGTGTGAGAATAGAGGAAGAGGAGAGGGATAGTGAGTGAGATAGAGATAGAGTGAGGGAAAAATATATAACCTTCATCTTTTCATCATCATATGGAGCATCTGGGGCAGTAATTCTGGTTATCTCGCTGATACAGGAAGCTACACCTACTTTTACATCAACATCAGAGTGCTTCAGAAGCACCTCGGTTACCAGTGCATCCATTAGTGGAGCAAGGGTAGTCTGCATTGATTTTGGAGGAGACTGCTCCACTTTTGATAAGAGTTCCTCAACTCGCTTGAAGCAAAAAATATATATATTATTGGAAATCACACAGCATAAAAAGTGAGTGGGTGAAACTTTAATAAGTTCAGAATCATTGATCCTCAGTTAACTTTTATGAATATGCAAATAGATATGCATATTAGTACCTATAATATAGAAAATAATGATTATCACTGCAGAAGATTTATAAGAATCACAAGACAGATAAGTATTTAAAACCTTTAGAAATTAGTATAATTTAATGCCATGTATTTTTGTTAATCACATTCGAACATGTTTTCTACAGCTCGAGTGGCATGAGTCAACAAATGAAAAGGAGATAATCTTCGCCTCTTAACCGTAAGATAAATGAGAGAGCCACAGCAGATGCAAGAGAATGGGCAAGGGGCGGGCATTAATAACTTACATCGAGGAGGGGGAGCAGTTGATCAAGCGAGGAAGGAGGTTGAGAGAGACTAATCCCAGCCGCGTTAAGCCGCTCTTCCAGTTCTTTGTCGGAAAGTGGAGGCATCTTGACCCTGCTATCAGATCTTTCTACGCGAAAGCAACAAACAAAAGGTAGACAACACTCAATTGAAAATCATAAACAGCCCAGGCTATGAAGCACGAAACCCTAGGCGCAAGGGATGAATTGTATTCGGTTCGGATAACAATAAGAAGTCGTTTTCCCGTTGAAATATTTAAAATTGCAATTGTAGGAAACCCTAGAATAGAGAGGGGAGTGGGATTGGGACTGGGAAGCCAAAATATCAAGTAAAGCGGAATCGGGGGAGAGAGGGAGGAGGAGGGAGAAGGAGGGAGTGGGAAATTACCGCTATTATACTTAGGAGCACAGTGCAGCAGTAGCAGCAGCAGCCCAGCAGCAATTTGCGAATCTAACACCAAAATGATTTTTACCTTTGTGTGTATATTATACATATATATATGCATGAGATGTCGCGTTCGCTTAAATTAGATTTTGATATTTTCACTCCTCAATATGCTTTAGACACTCCATTTCTCCTCTAAATTCCATCAAAATAATTGCTGCTTTGCCAGATATACAAAATCATTAAATCAAGTGAAATTTAGAACAAGAGTGCAAATTTTAATTGAATCTACTGAGATGAGATTTATGTGATAAGCTGACCCTTTAAAAAAATTCGGTCTCATTAAGTTTTTTATTTTTTTACACAAGCAATAAATAAGTCATATTTAATGGAGATGGATATAATTTAGTATAATTGTATTTATTACTATGCGATGATTTTGTAGTTAAATACGACTTGTTTATTGAAATAGTCCCCACACACATATTAAGAGAACTTAGCTGCTTGTATTAAAATAGAAAAACAAATGTTAGTTTTTATAATAAAGTATAGTTGTTTTTAATAAAATGTGAAAGATAAATGTAACTTTTTCAAGACAATGTGTTTATAAAAATATACTAGTGTAGTATGGTAGTTTATACTTATGTTATACTTTCAATTTTAAAAAATAAGACGGTAAAAATAGAATGCCTTAAAAAGGAAATATTGAAATGCAAACGAGGTAGTACAATTTTAATTTCATAAGTCGGGCGGGCAAGTTGAGCATACGTTAAGTGTGTTCATTGTTCCTAATCCTATGTTAACTAAACTGAACCCACTCCATATTAAAAAATCATATCCCACATTATTTATATATAACATCAATCAATATTATTATTATTATCACAAATAAAAGAGAACACAACTCCAGAGCTGCAAATCTAATCACCTGTAGCTACCAGTTTACCCAAACTAATTTTTTTTATTAGTAAATTCCTAACAATTAATGTAATTAGCTTACAATAATCAAACTAGTGTTATGCTGCTGATATGATTTTTTCCCTATAGAACAAGAAAAGAAAAGAAAAGAAAAAACCAAGGAAATTATAGGTATTGATGATTATAGAAAACCAATATATAATTTGTCAAATCCTACGCACAAACTAAAAGTAAATGACTTCATATTCAAATAAGATTTTATGCAAATAATCGAATGATAGCAAGATTAGGGAAACACAAGTGACAACTGAATATAGTGTTAATAAAACCTTGAATTAAGTCCCCTAAAATGGAGTATCTAACTATCCATCTTCCTCTTCTTCTAAGTCGTAAGAACTCAACCACTCAACATGTAAGCTTTAATATCAGACACAAATGAAATGAAATGAAAAACAAGCAGTAATATTAGAAGGCGGAGACTGGCTATCTAAGTTACTCTCTCTCTCCCTCTCTCGTCTACTAATGCAAACAAGACAAAGGAAAATGTCATACACCAGACATATATATATATATATATATATATAATATAAGTAGGATGAAGAGAGTCATTCCTTCTAGAAGGGCAAGCTCTTAGACGTAGAACTGGAAGTGAGGGAGAGAAGATGATGAGAGGGAACAAAATCATGGGGAAGATTAGCCCTTTTGACCATCCTGTTCATGTTGCTGTGCAGACTCTGTTGGACTAGTTGCTTCACTGCTTTGTTCTCTTGACTCATCATCATTGTCATCTCCAATGACTCCTCCTCTTCATTCTTCTCCTCCTCCGCCTCCCACATTGATAAAGGAGCTGACATGCCGTTTGTAGCTGTGGCTGAAGAAGAAACTAATTGTTTGCCCTTAAAACACTCCAGCATCCTAGAAGCCCTCTTCTGGGCCAATGTGGTGCCCAGCAGAGTTAGTTCGAGTAGGGAGGAAACAATGCCGGCGTCCATCATGGCCTGCCTATCCGCATACGACTTGTGAGCCATCACCATTAGTATATAAGTGGCCTTCTCTTGGCATCCCGGGGAATCTATCCAATTGAAAACATCCATGAGAATAGGGAATGCATCAGCCACAGCGCTGATCCTCTTCCTTCCCTCTCCTACCGACACCACATTCCCAAGAATACAAAGGATCCTCTCACTCATTTCCATGTCCTCTCCCACTTTGCTCAACAAGTAAGGAACTATATTAGTTTCCAGCATCACAAGGACATTTGAAGGTGGTGAGATGGAGAGATTGTAGAGCGCTCGCAATGAATCTTGCTTAGCTTGATCACTGCTCTTCTCACTCATCAGTGTTTCCACCAGAAAAGGGATCGCCCCGGAGCAACCAATTATTGGTTTATTGGAATCCAAGGCGCTCAGACCCAGAAAATTAGCAACAACTACTTCAGAGATGGACTCATTACCAGATTCAATCAGCTTCAGCATTTTATGGATGCCGCCTGCTTTCACGATGGCCGCTTTGTTCCTGAGGAACAACACCCAGTTACATAAACCACCCAAATATGCATTGCTGGATAATTAACTTACAAATCAAATGTAGTGCAAATACGCAATGCAATCAAAAGGAGAAGGCCTTGCAGCCCCCAAGTCACAAGTCAACGGCAACAATCAATGAAGCAATCAAGCAGGTAGACAGGCAACATTCATAGTATATAGGTACAGAGAGAGCGAGAGAGAGAGTACTGACGCATCGTTGGCAACTGCTAGGTTGAGCAGAGCATAAAGAGCAGCGATCTGAGAGGAAAAAGAGGGATCTGCAGGGGGAGAGTGGAGGAGAGCAACAAGGGGGGGAATGACACCGAGGAGGGCAAGAGTGGTGCGGGCGAGGGGGTCGTCCTTGGTCAACCTCCTCACATCGGCGGCCCCCTCCACCATGGATTCCTCCTCCTCCTCCTGCAATTTCCTGGCCACATTTTTGAGGCCTTGAAGAACCACCTCTTTCCGCCTAACATCCTCCTCGTTTTCCCACCATTCCGGCTGCTTTAACAGCTCGGACAACTTCTCCGATCCCTGAGTAGTCTTCTTCCTCTGCACACTTGCTCCTCCGCCTCCGCCTCCTCCACCGCCGCAGCGAACACTGTCGATTATGAGAGACCACAGCTTCAAAGGCCGCTCCAGCACCATAGATCCACCTTCACTCTTGCCCATTCCTATGACATTGAGTTTGGCATTCCCATAGCAGTACCAGTAGTAGCTACCACTATCAAAGTGTGAAACAAAAGAAGCGCAACTTAGAATTGAATAATTGAATAATAGGGTAGTAGAGTAATAATATTATATACTACAGTATTGCTTGGGTGTTGGTGTGGGTGGAGAACAGCGCATTTAGATTAATTCTACGTGTGCGCTTCTATTCTATATCTATATTTGATAGGATGACCTCACTACCGGACCCAAACGAGACCCGAGCCCAAG
>JAPKLX010000484.1:0-29930 GCA_026898415.1 Leonotis leonurus | reverse complement strand
ATTCCCTCACCGTAAATCCACTCTGAAAAACCCACGATCGATCAATATTACTCCTCCGACACACACACAGCCGCACTATCTAGGCTCCCTTTGCCTTTCCCCAATTAATACATTACAGTACAGTACATACACTAATCACTATTCACTATTCGCAAATGCGGTGGCCGGACGTCAGTCCACCACCACCACCTTCTTCCTTCTTCCTTCTTTCAAGTGTGAGAGAGAGAGAGAGTGAGCGAGCGAGCAGATCGGGGGAGTTCTTTTTCTTTAAGAAAAGGAAATAAAGAAAAAACTCTAGTGTTGATCTAATCTGGGAGATTAAATTATGTACAATCCCGCCCCGCCCGACAATAGCAGTAGTAACATTTATTATATGCATGCCCCGACCCCCTTACTCTATTAGTTTTGTCGTTTTTCTCTTTTTCAAGAAACAAGAAATAGATGGAAAAATGATTTTTTTTTCTTTTCTGCCTGCATCTTAATTCACCTAAATTTTCTTTAATCAAATATAAACACCCTTTATCGGTAAATGCACGAGTGACAGTGAAGACCCGACCCAAACTTTAATATACGCTCGCTCGCTCTCTTCCTTCTTGTTTACTTTTACACACAATCTCAATCAATCAATAAATCCCTTTTGACCTGTGACACTTGTGTGTATAGTTTCTAAACGATCGCTTCCTTTTCTTTCAAATACAAGAGTCAAGTAATTAATTCCTCATCTACCCCCACCGTTCCACGAGTGTTGTATAAAACGCTTAAAACTTGCTACCAACTCAGTATAATAGTAGTAGAAGAATAAAAATGTAACCTCAACTACATTATGCACCTCATCCTCAACTCAAGCCAAAGACTAGCTAGTTATTTGCAACCATGGTATCCTGCGCCACATGTTGAACCTTTTTTATGCACAATCGTCTATCTTCAACACCAGGAATCACATCAAGAACAACTGAATCTTCTTCATTTATTTCACCTCTTAAAATTTCCATTGCAATCTCATTCTCAACCATCAGTTGAATCACCCGCTTCACGGGCCTTGCTCCAAAATTGGGCTCGAACCCTAATTCTGCCAACACTTTAACTGCATCATCCGTGTAATGCAAATTGATATTCTTCTGTTTCAGCCTGTCTCTCACTCGATCCAGCTGCGTACATGAACATGTTTCATCATTAGATCACAAGACCACAAATACAACTAGTGTATGTAAGCCTTGTTTGGAATTAATCAAGTTGTAGTATGGCAGTTTGCAACAACAACATGAGACCCATGTTCAAGTGAACTGACATCACAAGGGTACTGCAGCCAAATGATTAATGAAAAAGCGTGTAATGCAACTTACCTGAATTTTAACAATTTCCCTGATCTGTTTTGACTCCAGCGTCTGGAAAACAATGTATTCATCAATCCGGTTCATGAATTCCGGCCGAAACGTTTGTCTTGCTAATTCAACCACCTGCCTCTTCATAACATCATACACTGCATCCTTGTTGCTATCCTCTGTATTTCTGAGAGTTTCAAGAATGTAATGAGACCCTATATTTGATGTCATAATCAACACTGTATTTGTGAAACTGACAGTCCGTCCTTGAGAATCAGTTATCCTTCCATCATCCAAGAGCTGCAAAAGGATGTTGAAAACATCAGGATGTGCCTTCTCAATTTCATCAAACAAAACCACTGAATATGGCCTTCGACGGACCACTTCTGTCAACTGTCCGCCCTCTTCATATCCAACATAGCCTGGTGGTGCTCCAACCAGACGTGAAACTGCATGTTTTTCCATGTACTCGCTCATATCGATTCGTACAAGCGCATTCTCAGTGTTGAAAAGGTACCCTGCAAGAGTTTTTGCTAGCTCAGTTTTACCAACACCCGTCGGCCCCATGAACATGAAGCTTGCAATAGGCCGATTTGGGTCTGAGAGGCCTGCCCTGGAACGCCGAATTGCATCAGCTACAGATCTCACAGCCATGTCCTGGCCGACAACCCTTCTGTGGAGAACCTCCTCTAACAAGACAAGCTTATCTCTCTCAGTCTGCTGGAGATTAGATAGTGGTATTCCAGTCCAACTGCTTACAACTTCAGCAATATCGAGATCTGTAACTTCCTCCCTTAATAATGATTTTCCAGATATCCTATAATCACCAAGATTTTTCTCAGATTCTTCAAGCTGGCGTTGGAGTGCCATCAATGTGCCATACTTGAGCTCAGCAGCACGATTCAGGTTGTATTCACGCTCAGCAGCTTCCATCTCAAGATTGACTCTGTCAATCTACTCACACAAATATAACACAAATAAGTCTGAAGGATAATGCAAGGCAGCCAAATTTATCAGCTGCCAACGAAGGTCTTAACTAAGCTATTACCTCTTCTTTGATGGACCGAACTCGGTTCATAAGAACTTTCTCATTTTCCCACTGTTTGTTCAACTCCCCTTGATTTTGTTTTAGAGTCGCCAAATCATGTTCCAGCTTCAACAACCGCTCTTTTGAAGATGGGGCAGTATCATTTTTAAGAGACAGCTTTTCCATCTCCAACTTAAGCACTGCTCTGTCTATCTCATCCAGCTCAGTAGGTTTTGATGTGATCTCCATTTTCAGTTTTGCAGCAGCTTCGTCAACAAGGTCAATGGCTGGAATAGAAAATTGTACATATATGAGTCCATGGTTGAATTTGAATCATCTACTATAGAAGTGGAGACTAAACACCCAAGTTGACTAATATATAAATAATATCATAATTACTAGAGCAAGAAACATACATTGCATTAAATTAACTAAGTCAATTCTTTTCTGCATGATATGATGATTGCCTTAATTGATCATTTATAAAAAGAAAGACCACCAAGATAAGGGAAGCAATTTGTGTTCTGGCAAAGCTAATCTATCATAGTTCTTCAGAGTTCAGACTCTATGCTGGCTGAAGCAAATGCAGCCATATAATATTTGTCCAATATAAGTACTAAATGAAAGATTATATTAGTTGATACTTGATAGGCATCTATAATCTATAATTATGCTACTGACAACATATGAAATTCTTGCATTCTGTTCAGACAAATTAATGTCTAATGTTAATTTTGCATCTATAATCTATAATTATGCTACTGACAACATTTGAAATTCTTGCATTCTGTTCAGACAAATTAATGTCTAATGTTAATTTTGCTAGAAGAAGAAATATACATATGATATGAGCTGCATGTAAGGTCTGACTTGTGCCACAACCCAGAGTTTACCTTTGTCTGGTAGAAAGCGTCCTGTGATGTATCTATCTGAAAGAATTGCTGCTGATACAAGAGCACTGTCTGATATTTTCACACCATGGTGAAGTTCATAGCGTTCCCGTAACCCACGCAAAATGGATATTGTGTTTTCCACAGATGGCTGTCCACAAAATACTTGTTGAAATCTACGTTCCAAAGCAGGGTCCTTCTCAATGTATTTCCTGTACTCATTCAGTGTGGTGGCCCCTATGCATCTGAGTTCCCCTCGACCTAGCATGGGTTTTAACAAATTCCCAGCATCCATTGCACCTCCAGTAGCCCCTGAAAAAGGATGGTATATCATTAAAAATTGTTCAGATTATGCATATTTGATTCCGAGGACTAAAATTAGGACAAATAAACAACTATCTCTAAAGTGCATGATATCACGCATCCAGAAGGAAACTTCTTTAGATCAATAATCAATTGTAAGGAACTATAACTTGATACCACAAATTAAAAAGGTGAAATCATCTTATCTATGTAATATTTGAATATCTCAAAGTGACCAATTAAAACAAGCAAGCAAGCATTTGGTTTATTCATTATATACAAACTTTACACATATGAATGGAGATCAAACAAAAACAAGTTCTTTAATACCTGCACCAACCACGGTGTGAATTTCATCAATAAACAATATGAACTGCCCGTTTGAAGCAGTGACTTCCTTCAGTACAGCCTTTAACCTTTCCTCAAAATCACCTCGAAACTTTGCACCAGCAAGCAAAGAACCCATGTCCAATGAAATCAACTAATTGCACACACGTGAAAGCAAATTGCTAATTAGATTTATGAAAGGGTGTCATGGAATTATCAAAAGAAATGAGAGCGAAGATAAATAAGGGATTGCAATGAAGACAAAGGGGAAAAGATATCTGGGTTGAACTCAGATAATGCAAGCAAGGAAGAAAAATGGCTCAAATCATAGTGGAAACATCTGTTATGTTTTTATTTTAAGAAATGCGCTTAACTTAGCACGCGTAGTGGTGTTTTAATTTTTGTAATATGCTGATAGCATTTCCAACATTTAGGTTTTGTGAAATTGTTGGGTCCCACTTTTGGGGATCATGATACAGCCGCAATTTTGCAGTCTTAATTTCTTCCTTATTCTATTCTCTCTTTTCCTCTTCTTCACTATTCTATTCTACTCTATTCTAAATATCAATATAATAGTGAACTATAACAAAGGGACAATATTTTTGAAGCTACCAGGGTGTCCGGTTGAGACAAAATATTGACATCAAGAATTTTTATTGTACAATTGGGAGCCAAACTATACATGAGGCATTGGATCATTATTGGAAAGTGTGGTAAATTTTGGAGAATGGGCTTCCAAAATCATCGAGCAATAAAATACCGGAACAGGGTTTAAAGATGCGGTTTTAAGTACCATAGAGACAAGCACCAAAGTCGTATCATTGGTTTCTAATACAAAATTCATCATATATATGCAGAATCTGATCATGGCCACGTAACAGTTTTAAAGTTTTCCCTTATCAAACTCGACAAATGTTACTTTTAAGAATGAATACACATAGTTAATAGCTTGAAATTAAGTACATGATTCCATCACTCAAAATACGTCACTGATGTCTGATGCTAAAAGAGGAAATATTAAACAAATTGCTTCTTTCAAATAGTAATTTTCCATTGCTATAAAGGGATGACACTATGATAGAGTGCCTACCTTCCGATTTAGCAGAGGTTCTGGAACATCTCCACGCACAATCCTTTGAGCTAGCCTGCAATATAGATAGTTTTTAACTCTCACCACTGTTATACCTTCTATACCTTCAACCACAATAGTTTTTATGTAAGAACGTACAAAATGAACAATCTGTGCTAGAATTTCTCTAAGAAGTTATTATGCATCCTAAATCCAAACGCAGAAGAAAGGAAACTAAACACCCATCAATGAAAGCAAGCCAAGTGAAAATCCCTAGTTCTTTCAGAATTGAGTATCTTCATATGAAAGGAGGTGAGATATATTGAGAGTTACACATAGCAAAGATGAGATACTATTTTCAGAAATTAGAAGGTTTGAGATGGTACCCTTCAGCGATTGCAGTTTTTCCGACTCCAGGCTCCCCAATTATAACAGGGTTGTTCTTTGTTCTACGAGATAATATTTGGATGCAACGACGTATCTCATCATCGCGTCCAATTACTGGGTCCAGCTTTCCACGTCTGGCAAGCTCAGTTAAGTCATTTCCATATTTCTCAAGTGCTTGATATTTACCTTCTGGATCTACATAAGAAGTCGAGATAAATAAGAGGCTCTCAGAACTAAAACTAATAACAGGAACCAAAAAACAACTAGAGGGAATGGAGTTGTATTATCAGGCGACAGTTGGTATTGCCGGCCGATTAATACTTTGCTCTACATCATCCAGAGAGAACAGCTAAGATGTTTTTTCAGTAATGACAACATGTTTTAGGTCCCTCACCTAAAACCCATATTAACATTATCACTGAAGCAAAAGTATTCAGAAGTTAAAAGACCCGTCTTGGAAGACATTATGCAATAGATTCATGGTGAGAACTGATCATCCACTCAAGTACTACCAAGAAAACTGAATCAAAAGATAACCGACTTCAAGCATCCATATTGATCGTCTTTCAATTTAGGTAAAGTTTTGAAAAGTAGAATTTGCAAGAAGAGTTTTGCGAGTAGTAGAGTAGATACTTTGATCAGTTACTCTTTGACTGCCACGAACAGAATCAACAGCATCCTTCAAAGCCTTGTCGTTTAGTTGAAGATCGTTGAGCAGCTTTTGCCCAAATCTTTTATCCAAAGGAAATGCCAAGACTAGATGCTCAACAGACAAAAAGGAATCACCCATTTGTTTCTGAAATTTGCGAGCATTCTCCAATAGAGAAGTGAAGTGAGAGCCAACAATAGGACCGGATGTATCCCCGGAAACCTTTGGCTGATGAGAGATGAAGTGATCAGTGGACTGCAGAAGTGATGTGTTGTCAACACCAGCCTTGGTGAATATTCTTCGAGCAAGGCCATCCTTTTGTTCCAAAAGGGCCTTCATGAGATGTTCGGTTTCCACGACTTGATGTTTGCTGTCTTTAGCAGCATCCACAGCTCCAAGAATTCCATCCCAGGCCATTTCAGTGAACTCCGAGTTGCTAATCTAAGGTAAAATTAATATAGTAGCAGTTAAGTCAATGGTTTTGGAAGAGAAAATCACTCATGTTTGCTGGGTTGGCTTAATTTACCTGGGAAGAGGCAGCAGAGGAGTAAGAACGGATGCATGATGATGCGGAGGAGGAGGAGAAGGAATGTATTGAATGATTATTATCAGTATTATTATAAATTGGATTTGGGTAGCGAGCATAAAGAAAAGCAGCAGAGGCGGAGCGGATGGCGGGCGGTGGTTGACGAGCCTTGCTGCTGCCGGTCGCCCTAAGCGCTGCGAACGCCGACCTGCTTAGCCTCGCCGCCGGAGAGCTCCTCACACTTGCCATCGTCGTTGAATTCAAGCTTCAATCTGTGTCTTCTCTTGTTACTAAAACTGCGACGGAAGCTTTTTGCTGGCTTGCTTGCTTGCTTGAGGAAAAAGGAAATGTTCGATTCCAGAACCGGGTACAATACTAGTTCACTCACTGCACTGCGCAGGCGGTAGTAGTACTAAGTACTAAGTAGTAACTACTAGTAACTCCGACACGCTTCCAGAATGATCAGTACGTGTTGTTTTTTTAATAAACCTAAAATATTATCATTTCAGCCCAAGCCCAGTTTCGCTCCGCCCCGAATCCGATACCAAAAAAACAAAAACGGTAGTCAGTAGTATTTATCTATTCTATTAATATATTAAAACACATTTAATAATATTTTTGATAAATTTTAAACAACTTCATTTTCTCTCGTAATGCTTATATTTTTCATCACAATTCACTTGATTCAAAATGTGTTTATTAATTTATCTTCCTAAATTTTTATATGATAAAGAAAATTTGAAACCTTTTTAATTTTCATCAAATATGATAAAAGTATACTACAAAGGAATAGAAAAACAAAAACACGGAGAGATTAAGATTGACCAACATAGTCATAGATTAACTGGTTGTTGCCGTTGCAGATCCTATTGCATTCAAGACCTATCTCTCGAGTCGTCAGCAACAACCACATCAGTTGCATAAAAAGTGAGTACAAGAATGATAGATAGTAATGCTATCAGCCAGCCAGCCAGCATGCATTTATTCGAGGTTTCAACTGTAGTCTAACATTCCTTTTTTCCAGAATGTATGTATTTCTTTCAGACTTCAGCTAACATTATGATATGAATCAATAATAGCGTCAGCAAGGTAGTCGCACTTGGCAGCAGACAACCCGGCCAATGATATTCTTCCGTCCTTGGTCATGTACACGTGCCATTTGTTGCTCATGTTCTCACTCTGGTGTACAAACAAACCAAGTATCACAACACATTATTATTATTATTACTGACTGATTTATTATTATTATATATATATATATATGCTGTGCTAATATGGTACTCCATGTAATTGTACCTGAGCTTTGTTCAATCCTGTAAACGAGAACATGCCAATCTGTTTCAGAATAAACGACCAGTCCTTGGAGCTTTTGTCCTTGTCATTCAGCCTCTCGTATAATTTCTTTCTCACACTCCTTATCCTTCCGGCCATCATTGCCATTTCCTCTTTCCAATCGTTGAACAAAACTGGGCTCCCCACAACATTAGCAACAATCCTCGCTCCATGTATTGGAGGATTTGAGTACATTGGTCGTGCAATCCTTTTCAATTGGCTTTTTACCCTGCACTCCCAACAACATCCAAGCTTAACTTACAACTATACTTCAACCTGAACACAAGAATATTACAGCTCACTAGCACTTCCGGAGCATGAGGACAGATACAATACAGATGATTGCTTCACATAGAGATAGAACGGATTATAACAGATGCACATATTCTTACTGCAGCTAGCAACATACTCGACCGAAACAATGTGAAATACAGGAGCTAATGTAACCTCATCTTATTACCTTTGTGCTACTTCAGATGATGAGCAGACAACATTAATTGCTCCAATCCTTTCTGCATACAGACCCAAGTTTTTACTGTAAGATTGAGCAACTAGAAGTTCCATTCCACGGGCAGCAAACAATCTCACTGATGATGCATCTTCATCAAGACTCCCACTTGCAAACCCCTACATTTGGATTGATAATCCCATAAATAAATACCCAGTTCCAACTCCATGTATTAAGTGTCTACAGAGTCGTGGACAACATCTCTATGATTTTACTTTTTTCTCTTGAATTTTTTTCTAAGAAAATGTTGTTGCAGATTCCAAAATAGTGGAATCAGTTAGCATTTAGCTCAATATGAGTGAATCACCATGGACCACATGAACACATGCATACACACACGCATGCTCACACACTCATATCTCCATAAAGCTAGCATATACGTGAATTCAATAACAGGTACCTGGTAGGCAACATCAAAGAATGGAATATGGTTTTTCTCCTGAATGACATCTGCTATTACTTCCCACTGTTCTGAAGTGGGATCAATACCAGTTGGGTTGTGTGCACAGCCATGAAGTAACACGAAAGATCCTTCTGGAGCTGCCTGAAAACAAGAGGTTGAACCCAAATATTATAGGGTCATTTTGCATACAATATGGCCTAATAACAGTTCTTGATTGATGAGGAAAATGAGCACAATCTATCATATCTTGAATCACTTAGATGTATACAAGCCCCAAACTAATGGATTGCATCTACTATCCAACCATAAGTGAATAAACAATCTATAATAGATTGATTTCACACAATAAACAGAATTTACAGTGGTACAGTGTCATGATCCTAGATGTCTATAATTAAAAAGCTGAACATGTGGTGATTGATTCAACGGTCTTTTCAGTTTCATCTCAATGTTATTAATTGACTCTTACTGTTCTCTCAAGAGCTATGACAAATGGATTTGTTGTATTTGGTGAATCTCTAGACGTTCAATCTTTCTTCTTAGTCATCTTTTTCTTGAATGAGCCCAGGCAAGAAAGAAGCCAAATGAAACATGAGTTACAACTAGTATTGAGGTAAACTCATGTGCATGTAGGGATATTCTTGGCTGGGTTTCGACCGTTCACAACACGTGTCAGAACCAAACTGGATCGTGAATACAAGAAATAATATTAACGATGAAACATGAAACCTAACCAATAATAAATGAAGCAAATTGTGACAGCATGGTTTCGTTTGGTTAAAGATGATTTAATATCAGTTTGAGATATAAATTTCTGCACTGAATTGTTCATATCCTTTCATTATTAATTAAAATATCAACTGTCACAAGATTTTCTATTAAAAAATAGTTCCATACTATAGCGAAATAATATTTTGAATGAGAAAATAAATTTATTTCAGGCCATTTTCTTTTTGAAAATATTAAAAGATTCTAATGCCTATAAATATACACATGTTTACACACAAGGGAAAATATTGGGTTGGATTGTTTCATAGTTTGTATTCGTTTGTTATCCTCCAAAAAAACTACAAACTAAAACAGAACTCCAGTTCACCATTTTAAACAGAAACCAACCTTTATGTCAGATATCATCCCATCAAAATCCAAACCAACAGTCTTGGGATCATAATAGCGATACTCAGACCATGGAACTCGGGCATCATTGAAAATGTTCTTGTGATTCCCTGCATAGACACTTGCAGTCAGAAGAAAGTCGTAATCATCTTATCTTGGAAAGATCATTAGAACTTTGAAAAATACCCCAGGTTGGAGATGATATGAGAACTTTGGAACCAGGAAAATATCTCTCTATGAGCACTGCGGCAAGCCGCAGAGACCCAGTTCCTGAAAGACCCTGGACAGTGGCAACCTGTGAGAGAAAAAAAAGTTTTTCACAGAGTCATGGCTTAAGCAAATCAATCATATGATTAGTTAAATGCATATGCGGTTCTTGAACCGATAAGAGATTTGTAATTTTGAGGCACAAGAAGAGGACTTTATGTGTCTTACTCTTTGTTGCTGAAGAACAGAACTTTCTGCTCCAAATAATAGTTCTGCCGTGGCCTTGTTGAATGCAGCCAAACCTTCGATGGGTAGATACTACACAACGTGATGACCTTATAAGCATAACTGATTAATAAGCCAAAAGTGAACCTTGGGAGTTATAAGATTAAGCACCTCTTTGTTCTCCCCCATTTCCAGCATAAGATTTTCTGCCTACAAGTTGTTTATTCTTGAGTAAGTTATCAACAATGAGAAAGAAGCATTTAAAACAAGAGTGAATGGAGGAAATTACTTTGGTGACAACATTAAGCACATAGGGCTGTAGATCTTCAGTGCGATAGGCACCAACACCCAGGTTGAGCTTCATTTCATGTGTATCTGCTCGGAATGCATCAGAAACTCCAAGAATGGGGTCTGGAGGAGCCATTGGCATTTCACTAAACCTGGAAACCTCAATGGCGACGCTCATGCTTATCCTACTGAGGCCCTGAAAATTGAAAGACGATAATATCAATGTGAGATTTGAGAATCTCCGGTTTCAGAATCGATTTGGATTCAATCTTGCAAAATAAATAAATGAAATAAAGCAGTAGCAGCAGCAAGTGTTTGATGCAACTTGGGTTGAGCTAAAACGCTCAGACATACCTTGGGCTTGATAAAATTATTCCCCAAGAATGTGAATTGCCTTGGACCTGGCTGCTAATTAAGGAGTGAAAGTGAGGAAACCGAAAGCTCTGGATACCCTAAACAACTGAAATCAGATGAGAAAAATGGACAAGTGGATGGTGCAAATGTTACCTTGAGAGGATGTAGGGAAGAGCGAGAAGGCAGCGGAGAAGGTGAGGAGAGCGAGACAAACGCTGAAGCCATCTCTGCACAGTCGACTCTATGTACAAAAACCAATTATGAAAGATGATTGAATCGAGATCCGCAGAAAGGAAATGGAGATAAATAAAAAGAGACGAGCAGAAAGGAGGAGTCCGAAAGTAGAGGAAATAAATACAAATACTTACTAGTGTTTTTCACCAAAGGGAGGAGAGATAGAGAGAGAGAAGGGAATCGACCACAACAAGAGTGATAACCGGAAATGGAAGAAGAGAAGAAGTGAAAGAAAGGCGATAAAATCGAGCAGATTTTTGGCTTTCTACCTTCTAGACTAGTGCAGTAGTGCTTGTCCAAATCAGCACTTGACACTTGACAGAGGAGATCCAATTAAATTCTTTATTAGACCTTCTTCGCAAATAAATAGTGTTAATTAGTATAAATGCCAATTTTAAAATTTTGGATGTCAAAAATACCCAAAACATGAAGTTACATGTCAAAAATGTCCATTTGGTTTTTTAAATATTTAAAAGTACATTGATTTCAACAATTCTTACACAATTCTTACACACTTACACACTTACATATTTAAATTGATTTCATAAATATATTCTTACACACTTACATAAACCTCCCACAAGTATTTTTCTCTCGATTCCCATCAATTTCTCCTAGTATATGTCGTCCAAAGGGTCAAATTGAAGATATAAATCAGGTAATTGTCTTCTATATACCACTAAAAACATATTTATGGATGGACCTCTCGCAAATGTACCATGGACCGCCCACGTGTGCATTGCGCACACGTGGGCGGTCCATACTACTTTTACGAGAGGTCCATGGTCCATTGTGTTTTAGATGCTATTTATGATGGTTTTACCGATTGATATTATTTTTATATTTAACGTAAATATGCATTAAATTTATTATCTCCATAAAATAAATTACATTATTTGTGAATTTTATTTTTCATGGTACTAGTTTAATTAAAACAATCATAATTCTCACAATTAGTTACGTAAATCACCAAATCACATGCATATTGAACATAATTTTCACATAAATGCAACAAAAATAATTATATCATATAAATAGATGATGGACCGTTGGTAAAACCTTGATGGACCGCTGGGTTTGTTGTTTGATCTACATATTTTTCTAAATCCAAATATCATATATTCTAGTTCTAAACATTCATAATTCGAACAATGCAATTCAATACATCATAATATAAACTGAAATTACCAAAATTCAATATACATGCACGTAAAAATTATTTTTATATCACCAAAAATATAAGAAAAATACATGTATCCATAAACAAGATGGACCGGTGCTAAAATTGTTCGTTTCAAGGATGGACCGGTGGGCATAGTGTCGGCCGGTCCATCCATATATTACCACCGGTCCGCATACCAACATGCTCAAAGAGTGATTTTATACCTGAATTTGGCGTGAAATATCTTCCTCGCTGTCCTCCATTGCTCTCCGACGAGCTTCAGCCTCCACCGGTACAGGGGAGAGGGAGGGAGGGGAAGAGAGAATGTGAAAAAAAGAGTGTGGAGAAAAAAGGGCGATTCACACCTAAATTACTTCAAATTTTCTTTTTTTTTAATAAAATATTAAATTTTACATAAAAGAACGGTACACGTTACTTTTTGCAGAGATTCTCTTACCTTTTACATAAATAAATGTTGAATATGATAGATTATTTGGAATTTTAAAAGAAAATGGACATTTTTTACATGCATATTAATGTTTTGGGTATTTTTTACATGTATTATTTCAAAAAGGATATTATAATTTTTCTCTCATAAATAAATATACTGCTAATTTATAATTTAATTTTGATAAATTATTTTTGAAAGTTAATTATTTTATTTTTTATAGTACATCTATGGACAAAATACGAATTTGTATTCCATATGAAAATACGTAATTTTTTATACATAAAAAACACGTTTATATTTGTTAATTATTTTTATACATGTTATCAATAAAAATCATAAAAGACATAAATATCGAAATAAGATAAATTCAAATGACAAATATCTAATAATTAATTAGTTTTAGTACAATAGAAATCTTAAATATAACATAATATGCTCTTATTTTATTTTTTTTCATAATCTGCCATTATTTTATTTTATTCATAATCTGATAAATATAACATAATCTATCCTTATTTTATATTTTCATAATCTGAAAAATAAAATCTAATCTTCCCTTATTTTATTTTTTCATAATCTGAAAATAAAACATAATTTGGAAAATACATCAAATATTAACACACTCATAAATTTAAAAATCAAAATACTCCCAAACTAAAAATATAAACAACCAAACAATAGAAGAAACAAGAAAAGAAACCCTAATTAGAAGACACGTATATGGGCGTCGGGCGAAGAAATGCAGAGCGGCGCGAAGGGTTGTAAACGAATCGAATCGAATCGAATACTGTTGTAAACGAATCGATTTGTTAAAAAATATTCGAATATCGAATCGAATCGAATTATTTGATTTTATTTTTTAATATATTAAATAATAATTTTTAAAAATATTAAATTCAAAATTTGATCTAATTCGTAATTTTACTATAACAAAAATAAAAAATTATATTGAAATTTATTTTTTAATATACAAAATAAGCTTTATATTTAAACAATTATATATAAATATATTTTTATATATTAATATAAATATAAATATTAATATATAAATCTATTATTTATATATTTACGAATACCGAATCGAATATCGAATCAATATATTCGAATTCGAATCACTAAATTCGAATCGAATCGCGAATCGAACCAAAACTATTTGATTCGTTTACAACCCTACGAGCAGGCGACGTCTAGGTCGATGGGATGACGCAACGCAGGATTAGAGAGATGCGGGTGAATTGATGAGTATTCTATTTTGTGTATGGTTTAATGTATTCTCAATCAATACAAATTTTAATGTATTTATGGCGAATTTGTATTAAACCCTAAACATTTTTTTAAATAAAAAAATCATAATTTTAATACGTATTTCTCATGACGTATTTTAACGTATTTATGACGAATTTGTATTAAATACTTATTATGGCGTATTCGTATTAAATACTTACTTTTTTGGATACTCAACAATGAACATTAACTGAAAGCGGTTGGGAATGAGTACTTATCGCTTACGGGAATCGAACCGTCTGCGCCTACCAACTATGAAATGGCCACCTCCGACTGGCTCTACTCATCATTATCCTAGCATCGTCTTGCCTTCACTATGAGGATCTAATTCATATCTATAAGAGTATGAAGCCTGCTGTATTCATGTATTCACACAAACCCTTCGATGAGTGATTGGTTGCCTTGCTTGAGGAATAGTTTCACGAAAATGGAGACGAAACGGAATAACGTCCCACCTCTTCCCCTCTCATGGGGTAATACATTTGATCAACTGCTCCTCTTATGGTTAAACTACTCAGCGCGGATGAATCAATTATCAAATCCTTGATTACACCTTTTGCAGATTACGCCTCATGGAGTACAAGATTGAATGTGAGATGATAACTTTTATTAGAGTGTAAGTATAACTTTTAATACTACTAGTACGTTGCACTAGATTGGTTTAGGAAAAATATAGCAGTATCAGTAATAGATTGACAATAAGTCAACAACATGCATAGGCGAACAAGAACATGGTAGTAATATAGTAGAACTGAAACAAGGGAAAGGAAGGATCAGGAACAAACTGCAACTTGAGCGACAGAGACAGTATCACAATTAACAAGGTACTCATGTATATAAATAGAATCTTTTTCTTCTTCATTTTTCTTCACCCTCTTTAAAAGATTGAGAATGGAGGAGGACTGAGAGGTGTTATAAATTCACTGTGCTCTTTAAAAATGTTTATTTTTACAAAATGACAATGGAAATTTCTTCCACGTCAAGAGAAGAAACCGAAATCTGCCAAGCCTAACCCAGAACTCCACAGAGCATATTAAAGTCGATCAGCAAATTTCAGTTTTTTCCAGCAGATTTATCTGGATTTCGAGGTCAGAACAGAATCATCAATGGGAATACCTAAGGAATATTTGAGAGATTTGATGTGTTTTCTAATTGACCAGAAATGGATGTGGCGAAGTCAGATAGGGTTCACTGCCAATGTACTTGTTCAAGGCATCCTCATAAGACTAAAAAAGGGTGGATCTTTACACGTAAATTAAGTTCCGTAGACTTTTTTAACAGAGTAACAAATATTATGAAGATTCTTGAATAAAACATGACCCATAGAATTTCATCTGACATGCCATTACCTGTTTGTAAGCCAAACAACAGATACGGAGCAAGCCAGAAGGTATAATACGTACAAACAATATTCTCAGATCAAGATCATCTCAAACCGATCCAGAGTGATTGTGAAAATACACCTACTTGGTCCACCAGTATATTATAATTAAAAACGTGCACACCGATGCAACTAAAGAGAGTATGATGGTGTCCATGGACTTTTTCTTCTTTATTGCTGAGAGAATGTGATTCACCTGCAGTTTATATATCAGGCTTGGGTCTTTCATGATCATTTTCAAGTAGCTTTATGCATTAATTATTTACTTACAGTTGGAAGGCGGCTGCTCACGTTACTAAGCTTCGAATTGATGCCCCCAAATGTGGAACGCTGGAAGACCAGGGACTTCAATGTTTCTTGTGCTTGCGATATCACAGAGTCCACCTACAGGAATGCATATGACAGAGAGTCAGTTCATTCTGCAAATCAAAGGTGGCTCCTCACATGAAATCATGCAAAGGATCGGAGCCCATCTATCTCCTACATGAAAGGATCTGAGTCCATCCAAATATCCCATAAGGGTAGACATTATACTGCTTCTCTTAGGGCTAAGAGCCCTAAGCCAACACCGATGCCTCACTCTTGTTCAACCGTGAAAGAGTCTCGGTCATCCTGAATACAGAACCATACAGAAAAGAGAAACAGATAAACCGTGGGTCAATATTGCCTCCAAGCTTAGCTACTTCACTATCTTTAAAAAAGATAACTATATATATCTCCAAGCTTCTCCAAGCTTCCAAGGGAACTCCACAAATCCATGTAGCACAGTGCACACATCTCTCTATCACTCTTTCTCACACATACTACACACTACATCAGAATTTGAATCATGAACAGCTCTCACAAGATTGAGAACATATATTCAGTCACTTATTCTGAACAAGAATAATGCAATTTGAGAATTACATGCACCCAGTTTCCATTTCGTCCACTCCTTCAGTTATTAACACTCACATTAACCAAGATAGTCCCACTATAGGTGATTCTAAAAAATAAGTTCTTCCCAACCACAATAATATCATGAATCCAAGCAGGCAAGTGTACAATATAAGCACCATGTGATGATACTCTCACTTATTACTACCTTCAGAGCTCTCCATTACCAAACATCACGCATTAGAGATTAGGCAAATTCCACACCTAGACCTATCTGGCAATGCATCAACATCTAAGTCAAACCTGGCTCTCATTTGTGCTGTGGAATCTGATGCATGATTACATCTTATATTCTTGGCTGTAAATATTACAGTACCCCCATCATTTACCCCAAAGACATGCCTAGCAAAGTAGCTAGGGAAATATTCTCTCTCTACATTTTGCCATCAAGCTAACAATTAATATACCTCAAAACGAAACCAATAGCTTCTCAGATACGGAAACAAGTCTACAATATAATTTTTGTTTTACAATTAATGGCACAAGTCTACAAACTCTATCTTCATGTTCTTTTGGTGGCAACTTAGACCGACATCATTTTCACCTATAAGTATAACATTAAATATACAATGTTACCCATTACCTGGCCTGTATTTCTATGGAGAGAAGCACGCTCCTTGAGAAGAGCTTGATCATAAGAACCACCACCGTCTTCAAGGTCTAATCTTGTACTGTCAAACTCCCTAAAATCCTCAAGAAGTGATGCGTGCTCTTTCTTAGCTCTGTGACTGGAGTGAAGTCGCTTGAACTCCTATTGCACCAAAAAGTAAGACATGTTAAATTGTTTAATCAACCATATGAAAGAGGAATATGCTCAAAAGACCGAGATAAAGGAAATCATAGAGGTAAGTTTTACACTATTATGATATCTGCACATTCTCAAGTCATGTTTTCCGCAAGAAAATTATATGAGCTAATTGTAGTCTTCACTCTCCAGAGTAACTCAGAGCTTCAGTCAGCAACCGCACAATGCAACACCAAAGTTACAAACATAAGGATTAACCACTATAAACAAAAATATTGTTAACCTGAGTAAGATCCTGAAGGATTTCCTGATGCCGTGTCAATGTGTGAGAAAAGATCTCTGATCCACCAGACGAAACCCAAGCTTGCATTTGCACATTTACTTGCTGAAGCTGCTTCAAGAGTTGATCGATTCCAGACTCCATGTCATTATCATTACATGAATCAATTTTTGTTGAAACTAACTTGCGATATAGATGCATCTGTTCGTCCAGCTGAGTTTCGAGTTTCCTCGCCTGTTGAGATGCAACATAGAAAATATTCTCACAAATAAAGTGGAAAATGCAGAACAGAAGCGATCCCTAGGGTCTAATTAAACAAAAATCGTGATGTGGAATCGAATTAGATCCAGAATAAAATTGCATAAAATAATTGGAGTGATGACAATTAGAAAGGAGGATGATAAATTTGATCAAATCGATTCAAACCCTAAAATAATCAGAAATGTAATTGCGAGAAAGAAACAGAAGTGAGATTGCCTGTTTGCGCAAAGAGTCCCAGGAGGCGGGAGGATCCATCCGTTCCGTTCAGAATTCTGAAGTTGTAGAAGTAATTGAATTGAATAGCAGAAAGGGAGGTCAAAATTGAGAAGAAAAGAATGGAGGTTGGAGGAAGGAGGACGGGGAGGAGAGACGTGAAAATGAAGGAAATGTTGTTTGGTGTTTAAGATGAGACAGACAACATCCAATTCCAGCCAGCCGGGGAGAGTGAATTTTCAACAACTACTTACTAAATTACACTTTCAATACTAATCTACGACTAATTCATTGCTTCCTTCTTTTACTTTAACTCGCGCAGTCCATCTCTCTTTCGATTACTCAATTTATTTATAGCTGTTATATTTCACACTTTTCATTTATAATAAATACAACTCATACTAGAATGAGCCTCCTCAACCCGATCTGATAACATCAGTATATGCATTAAGTAACAAGTTAGTAGACAAAGGGATTAATAATTTAAACTTTTAATATATACGGAGTATTATTTTTTGCATGTACACATTTATCTACTAAGACACACTTCATTAAAATTCGTACAATTCTCTCGCAACATACCCTCGGTGGACACACTGAATAGATTACTTGCAACATCTCATCAAAAGCGTTAATGTGATTTTGTCATTCGCCTCTTAAGAAGCGACTTTACTTATTTTTATATATCAACACTTCTTGGGTTCCCTTTTCCCGCCGTTAGCAGTTTTTTTGCTAGCTGCTGTAGCTCCCGCCTCAATTCATTGCTCAAACCCTAAAACTATCTTCCCGAATTTGTGAATTTCTTGCATTTCCGACTCTTCACTGCACAATTCTGCTTACAATTGCTTAAAAAATTCAGGTATAAGAGAAAAATGAGAGGTGGAACTGTTCAGATTAATTGGCACGACACCAAACCCGTACTCGCCTGCGATTTCCACCCAATCTCCGCCCTCCTAGCAATTGCCGGCGCCGACTACGATATTAAGGTGTATTCAATTTTGGAACTATTTTCTAGAAATTTGGGGACCCTTTTTCCGTTTTGCATTGCCACTTCAATGGGGAACTGACAGTTCTACTATTTAATTTTCTTATTCTGGCCTTTCCTTTGGTTAATCTTTCTTTTCGTTTAGATCTTTCCGTTAAGAAATTGAAAGCAAATGATAACTATGTAAACGTCTGGTTGCAAAAGAGAATAATGCTAGCTCGAATTTCCAGAACCTAATTATGGATTTTCTCAGCTCAAGTAATATCAATATGCAGATTTGGGCAACGGTTTGTTGCAATGATCAAAAGCAGACACCAGGTGTTACTTATCAAAGCAATCTGTCATACCATAGCTCTGGTGTAAATGCAATTCGTTTCTCTCCATCAGGTGAGTTTTCATCATGTTCGCATTGAAACAAATATTTTAATTCTGTAAAAATGTGCCCTCAACTTCAAGTTTACTCCAATAATGGATTCACAGTAAGTAATATTTATACAATTACAAGTACCAATTGCCTCCTTTACTGTGGACGGACTAAATTTCACAGACGACTTAGCCAATGAACAAATCAAGTACAAAGTTCCTGTCAGTGCATCAGTTTATGGTGCAGTGGTAAGGACACTAAAATAAGTGAGCCGGCAGGGATATAATTTCAAACATTACAGGTCAAATTCTGAAATTTGTAGATCCATTCTTTCTTGCCAAGGCAGTTCAAGTCACTCTACCCCTGTGACATATATTGCTTTTACGTAATTGAGATTATCTAGCCACCAACCAAGGACCTAACTTTGGATAAATCTGGTATTATTGGTAGCTTTATGGCAAGCACTATAAATTACACTGAATGGAGTCATTAACTGGGAACTTCTTTTCTTTTTGTTGTGGAGCCAAAACTACTATAA
The DNA here is from genome assembly GCA_026898415.1 of Leonotis leonurus. NCBI lineage: Eukaryota > Viridiplantae > Streptophyta > Magnoliopsida > Lamiales > Lamiaceae > Leonotis > Leonotis leonurus. The sequence goes on along the minus strand of JAPKLX010000484.1, from coordinate 10,163 downwards.
TTATTTTTCTCAATGGCTATCAAGACTCAGCAATATGACTGTTCTTTTTTGTTATTCCTGAGGCTCACTCTTATCACTATGTTTTTGCTTAAAGTACAACATTCTCTTAAAATTGCAGGAGAGCTGTTGGCTTCTGGTGCTGACGGTTAGTTGCCATCCTCCAAACTAGATTATTAATCTAATTTTGATTCTTTTTTTGAAGTCCAAAATCTATCTATCAGCACTGTAACATTTATGTTGTGGTTGCAGGCGGTGAGCTAGTTTCATGTAAATTATATGTTACTGATGCTGGTGAAGTATGGAAAGTCCATAAGTCCTTTGGTGTGAGCATTTAATGTATCCATTTAATACCTTTTATTTGTTGTGCTGCCTGATGATAACTAGCCAAACCTTGTGATAACCTTGTATCTAAAGAAAATATGTTCCGTTGAATATTCCCGTAATTGGTTATATATATAGATGTCCTTTCCCATAATCATGGATGAACCACTTTCAGGTTTCATCGTAAGGATGTACTAGACCTGCAATGGTCTGCTGATGGGTCATTTCTCATCTCTGGTTCAGTTGATAATTCATGCATCATATGGGATGTTATAAAGGGTAAGGCTACAAAGAAAAATGTAACACTGATGTCCTGTAAAGTGCATATTTAATTCATCAACTCATTTTTGCATATCTTAGGTTCTGTACACCAAATTTTGGATGCACATTTTCATTATGTTCAAGGTGTAGCATGGGATCCATTGGGGACATATGCAGCATCATTCAGTTCAGATAGAACTTGCCGTATCTATATTAACAAGCCTTCCAAAGCTAAAGGTGTTGAGAGGTCAAATTATGTTTGTCAACATGTCATCTCAAAGGCAGATTTGCCAGTGGCCGATGAATCTAAGGTTTTAAAACAATAATCTTGTATAAAGTATTGCTTCAAACTACAAAGCCATAAGGTCCTTTATAATAGTTTTCCTGGATTGTGATTCAGTCAGCTAGAAGCCATCTATTCCTTGATGAGACACTGCCATCTTTCTTTCGAAGATTAGCCTGGTCTCCAGATGGATCATTTTTACTTGTTCCTGCAGGTATCCTCGACATATTTGTCAATGTAGTTCAGTGGCTTGGGAACATGTGCCTCTTCATCAGAAGCTATAAAACTCTCTTGATATATCTTGTTTTACTACTATGTGCTTTACGGTGTTGCTAAAAGTAAATGTCATGACGATGGTCATTTTTATTCATTTTAGGTTCTCACAAAAGTACACCTACTTCTGAGACTGTCAATACTGTGTATGTGTTTTCAAGAAAAGATCTTTCCAGGCAAGAGTTATTAACTGTATAATATTTTTATTCCAATAAGGTATACAAACATCAGAAGTTCCCATTAAGTTGACTGAAGATGACTCTACTAAACGTTTTTTTAACAGATTCTAGCTCTACATTTTAATGCCAATCTATAAGATGCCAAAACTTTTTAATGCCTTCTGTCTCTAAGCAGGCCTGCTCTTATGCTCCCTAGTGCGAGTAAACCTGTTGTTGCAGTATGATTTTGCCCCATGAAGTTTAAATTGTTAGGGGATAATACATGTATGATCCTTATCTTTTTTGTTTACTCTTTGGGCCTAAAAGTATTGCTGATGACGGATAAACTTTTTCTCTCTTTATGCTCAGCTTCATTGTTTAAGCTTCCCTATCGCCTTATTTTTGCTGTGGCAACGTTAAACTCATTGTATGTGTATGACACTGAAAGCATTCAGCCAATAGTTATCATAGCTGGAGTTCATTATGCAGCTATAACAGACATTGCGTGGTAATCTTTATCTCTCCTTCCAGTGATTCATTCAATGTTATTCCATATTCCAGCATCTGTTGAAAATTTCTCATCAGGTCTCCTTCTGGTAATCACTTGGTGTTATCCTCTCAAGATGGTTACTGCACTCTGCTAGAATTCGAAAATCAAGAACTCAGTTCAACTATGCACATACCAGGTTAGTGCATTCCAACTGCTTTGTTGATTAAGATGCCAACTTGAGTACTGAACCATTTTTATCTGGTAGAAATAAAGAAAGTCACAAGTGATGGAAATAAGAGCCCCACTATGGAAGCAATGGTCAATGATAATAGCAGTGCTTCCATAGACAATAGGGAAGAACGAAAAGTGGATTCCCCAAAAGAGAAGGATGAGAAAAATGATGGAAAACTAGCTTCCCCAAGAATAGCAGCACCTCAAACTACACCAATTACGGAAACACCTCAAACTACACCAATTACCGCAGCACCTCACTCTAAGGCCGCCAAGAGACGGATTACCCCTATGGCCATCGATTAACTTGTACTTTGTTCTTCTGTAGATGATATTTAATATCACCGCTATTGATGTAGCCCCCTGCCCCCTTCACCCCATGCACAGGGAGAAAAAATGGATGCTGAAAATTTCTAGAATGAGAGTCTGGGTGAAAAGAAAGAATTTAAGAACACTATATATATATATATATTTGCTTTTGAAGTGTTACATTTGTTGCCCTTTCAATTTGCCCGTGATTGGTAATTTCAACATATGTTCCATGTTTATAAATTGCCTCAAAATACATCAACTATTATCTAATTTAGGTTGACACACGAACTGCAATTTTGTCCTTGAAGAATTACATAAATTTTGTACGGGCTGGAAATTTCAGGAGATAACTCTCCAGCCAAAAAGTCTATTACGTGAGGCTAGACAATGTTGCATGAAACTATACTTTCACTTGTGTATAAGATGTATAAACCTATTTAGATATACTAATGTGTGTTTAAATATACTAATTAGTGTTAAAATATACTAATGAATGTTTAGATATACTAATGTGTGTTTAGATATATTAATGAGTGTTTAGATATACTAATGAGTGTTAAAATATACTAATGAGTATTTAGATATTGAGTGTTTATCATATCTTAACACACAATAGTATACCTAAACACTCATTAGTATATATTAACCCATATTAGTATATCTAAACACTCATTAGTATATCTTAACACACATTAGTATTTCTAAATTGATTTTAGTACATCTAAACACTCATTAATATATCTAGGCACTTATTAGTATATTTTAACACTCATTAGTAGTAGGTTTTTGCGTCGAGGTCGGTCGCCGAGGTGGAGTCAGCTCGGTTGACGGGCTGCTTCGTTTTTTTCGCGTAAAGCGGGGGCCGACGGGGTGGGTTTACCTCTCGGCTGTAAATAAGTTTAAGCTAGAAACGCCATCAAAAGTGTCGAACTGGCAGAAGAAGTTCTTCTTCTGCCGGGCTGAAGGAGTGCCCCTATATCCGTGGTCGAGGGCCAAATTTGGGTCGCAGGCCGCGGAGGATCCCGTCGGCGAGCTCGAGGAGAGCCTGGTTAACCTCGGTTCGATCAAGAGGGTATATACCGAGGCCGAGCTGTCGAGGTACGGGCTAAGCTCGTACGGCGCTGCTGCCGACGTGGATCGGGGTGAGTTGTGTAGTTTGATGTAGAGGTCGAACTGAATTTACCGAACTGCACTTTAATGTGTTTCCTTATGGTTGCAGTGGATCCTGAGGCTTTGGGCGCCGCACTGCTGAGGAAGGAGAAGAAGAAAAGGAAGAGGAGCTCGTCGGCGGCAGGGGAGACGTCGACCCCCACCCCGGCGGAGAGGGCGACTGTACAGCCCACACCGGTGATCGACCTGTCCCCACCTCGGATAGAGGGGGGTGGCTCGGGGGCTCATGCCTCCGAGCTGGACGCACGTCAGGGGCTGCCCTACCTCGAAGTAAGTGTAAGTCTATGTGGTTTTGTGCTTCCTTGACTTTGTTATTAATGTTGCATCGTCGTGCAGGAGGTCGGGGTGGTATTGGACGGAGTGGCTGCTTTTTCGCGCTTCGTCGCGAGCGGGGCAGAGCAGATTAAAGCTTTGCTTGCCGAGCTCGAGGCGGCGAAGGCGACGGCAGCGAGGGCGGCGGAGCGGGAGGCGGAAGCTGCTGCCGCGGCGGAGGCGGCGAGGCGAGGGGAGGCCGAGGCGGTGATCGCGGCGGACGAGGTGAGGAGAGCCGCGGCCGGGCTCGAGGCGGAGGTGGCCCGACTAAGGGCCGCGCAGGTGGAGAGTCGGGATAGGCTGAGTGCGGCTGCAGCCGAGCAGGGCGGTGTGATCCGAGGTGTGGCTGAGCGGATTTTCCGCTCGAAGCACTTCGGTGACATGGCGGCGCAGCTGGTGAGCGCCATGAGTACGCCGATTACTTCGGCAACACTCGACCGAGTCGCCAAGGACTACCCGGAGCTGGACAAGGCCAAATACGGGTACGAGGTGGTGACTAAGGACGACATGTTGCGGGAGTATGCGGAGGTGCTCGTGGAGTGCACCTCGTCTATCCCGGTGGTGGAGCAGTTGGCGCAGCAGCGGGCCTTGCTATCGGAGAAGGCCGTGCGGGGGTGCCCGGTCGATCGCGATGATAGACTGGAGGCCATCATCGCCGAGATCGCTGCTGCCGAGGCGGAGGGAGGTGGGGGCCCGGAGGGCGGAGAAGAGGAGGTCGGTAGGGTCTCGTAGATAATTTTTTTTTTTTTTTTTTTTTTTTTTTAGTATTGTACCTCGTCACCAATAGGGCGGCGTTTCTTCCACATGTATATAAAGTATCTTTTTTTTTTTGAACTACGCTGTGCTGAATTTACTTTTTGCTGCTGTAGCCTGCCTTTGACTTCTCCAATACTTCGTATTTTGAGCAAGAAATAAATGAGCTTCGTCGAGCCGTCGAGGCAGCCGAAGTCGAGGTCGCGTGTTGGAAAAGCCGAGCTACCAACATCGAGACCGAGCTTGAGGCAAAGCTTAGGTCGGCTCAGGAGAAGCTTGACGAAGAGCACGCGAAGTTTCTGGAGCTTGAAGATAAATTCAAGAATGTCAAGGACGATCTCCAGACTTTTAAAGCCATAGCCGAGGAGCATGAAGAGTACGAGGACCGTATACACAGGAGTGGTGGCTTGACCATATACGAGGTCTCTACACAAATAAAGGAGGTCCGAGCTCGAGCAAGGGAGTATCGTGAAAGGTACGGCGATGACTCCTGGCAAGTTCGTGAGCAGGAAGAGGCGCTTCTCAAGCTCGGCTCCATGTATAAAATCGTTTTGAAGAGGAATCCGAAGCTGAAGAGGTGGATCGAGTCTAAGAAGACTTCACTCGAGGCTTCTTCTTCGGGTCAGTTGGGGAGGAGCTCGGCTGGCGCCCCCCCCCTTACTTTGGGTCGAACTCGAGAAGAGACTCTTGCCATCATGTCTCGAGGTGGAGGGCGGCGCGCTTCAGGCGGCCGAGGTCGAGCTGTGCCTTCAAGCCGAGGTCGATCTGCACCTTCAGGTCGAAGCCGAGGTGGTTTTGGCCGTGGTGAGGGGATGGCCTTTTTGGATACGGTGCTCGGTCATGGTGGTGCCAGTTCGAGCTCGGGTTTGGGTTTTGTGGAGAAGTACCTTTGTTATAGTGGTAGGTCTCCGGGCTCAGATCCTCCAAGCTGATTGTAACATGTACTTTATGAAATAAAATACAATTTTCTTTGTCATTATTTCTCTAAAGCTTTACTCAATTTGTGTAATCAAGTTTGCTTCAAGTTATTGTGAAGACTGGCTCGTACTTCGTAATCGCTTCGTTTGATACCGAAGTTTGAGACTTCGGGTAGTTTGAAGGCGAAGTTTTGAGACTTCGGGTGGCTGAAGGCGAAGTTTTGAGACTTCGGGTAGCCACTTCGTGTAGGAACGAAACTTGGGCTTTTAAGTTCCTTGTCGATGTAATCGATAGGAGTGGTCTCCTCGCGCGGTTGACTGCTACTTAATTTGGAGTTTTAGCTCGGTTTGGATCTAATGCAGTATGTATACAAGAATGTTTCACAAAAGAACTTAATAAAATTCAAAACTACATAAATTACAAATAATATTTCTTTAGATGAGAAATATGCCAAGTTCGGGGAATTGGCTCCCCAGATAAGTGGACGAGCTTGTAGGAGCCTTTGCCGAGGACACCTTGGATTTGATACGGACCTTCCCAAGTGGCTTCAAGTTTACCGAGCTTCTCCGCCTTGCTGACTTCATTATTCCTGAGAACGAGGTCGCCTATTTGAAACTGCCGATGTTTCACTCGATTGTTGTGGTACCGAGCTACTTGTTGTTTGTACCGAGCTTCTTGTATGTAAGCCTGGTCACGCTTTTCTTCTAGTAAATCCAGATCGGTGCGAAGTCTTTCTTCGTTTTCTTGAATGGCGAAGTTGAGCGTGCGAGGGCTTGGTAAGCCGATCTCCACTGGGATGACTGCCTCGGTTCCGTAGACGAGGCTGTACGGGGTTTCTCCGTGTGATGTCCGAGGAGTGGTTCGATAGGACCATAGGACTTGGGGCAAGTTTTCTGCCCAATCGCCTTTAGCCTTATCTAGGCGAGTTTTTAACCCTTTGACTATGGTCCGATTGGTCACCTCGATTTGGCCGTTCGCTTGAGGGTGGGCTACCGAAGTGAACTTCTGTTGGATTCTTAATTCATCACACCATTCTCTAAACGTCTTATCTGTGAACTGTGTTCCGTTATCTGAGACGAGGATGTGGGGTATGCCGAAACGACATACAATGTGTTTCCAAACGAAGTTGAGGGCCTTTTTGCTCGTAATCTTTGCTAGAGGTTCGGCTTCGACCCACTTCGTAAAATAGTCAATGGCTACAATAAGAAACTTCAGCTGACCAGGAGCTTGCTCGAACGGGCCGACGATGTCAATTCCCCATTGCATAAACGGCCATGGGCTTTGCATGCTGGTCAGTTCGGTTTGTGGTGCCCTTGTCACTACTGCGTGGAGTTGGCACTTCGGACAGCGTTTGACGAGGTCGATGGCGTCCTGAAGCATGGTCGGCCAGTAGTAACCCCATCTCATGACCTTCTTGGTTAAGGCGCGAGCTCCGATGTGACTACCGCAGGATCCCTCATGTACTTCACGCAGCACGTAGTCTGCTTGGTTGGGTCCTATGCATCGTAGGAGAGGTTGGAGGTATGATTTCTTGTATAGCACTCCCCGCTCTAACGTGTAGTTCGCGGATTTGCTCTGGAGCTTCCGAGCTTGGAGTTTATCTGCAGGGAGTTCGCCCTTTTCCAAGAGATGCCGAAGTGGTGTCATCCAGTTCGGCTCGTCGTCAGTCACCATGCTTACTTCGGCTTCGTCTATGCTTCGGACCTGTACTTCTTCCACGGGGGAAGTTGTGGATGACGATGCGAGCTTACTTAGCGCATCAGCTCGGTCATTATCACCTCTCGGGATTCGTATCAGCTCGAAATACGCGAAGCCGTGCTGCAGGGTTTGGACTTTCTGGAGGTATTTCCTCATCCTTTCACCTCGGGCCTCGTACTTGCCTAGCACGTGACTTACAATGATTTGCGAGTCACTATGGACTTGTATAGCTCGTATCTGGAGTGCTTTCGCGAGGCGAAGTCCGGCTAGAAGAGCCTCGTATTCTACTTCGTTGTTGGTCGTGGGGAAATTGAATCTGAGGGCGTAAGTGATTTCTTTTCCCTCCGGGCTAATGAATAATATGCCTGCGCCACTTCCTTTACGACCTGACGCTCCGTCTACATAGATTTGCCAGCAATCTATGGGGGGTGACTTTGGCTCTTCTGTTTGGGTATTATCGTCAACTGGTTCGGCGGGCTTCGGAGTTTCAATGAACCCTGCCTCAACCAGGAAGTCTGCTAGGGCTTGTCCCTTGATGGCTTGACGAGGTACGAAAGAGATCGTATGTTCGCCGAGCTCGACCGCCCACTTGGCGATCCGACCTGACACTTCGGGTTTTGTGAGGACTTGCCGAAGTGGGAGGTCGGTTAGGACTTGTATTTGATGTGCGTGGAAGTACGGCCGAAGTCTCCTTGCAGCGTTTACCAACGCAAGTGCGACCTTCTCTAATTGTTGGTACCTCGTCTCTGGTCCCTTTAGAGCTCGGCTTATGAAGTAGACAGGCAGCTGCCGAGGTCCTTCTTCCCGAACTAGGACCGCGCTAATTGATTCGTCCGAGGCGGCGAGGTATAGGGAGAGTACTTCTCCTTCCTTTGGGACGGATAAGGTGGGTAGGTCGGCGAGGTACTTTTTTAGGTTCTCGAATGCTATCCTATGCTCGTCGTTCCACTCGAAGTTAGGAGCCTTCTTCAAGATTTTGAAGAACGGGAGCTGTTTTTCGGCTGCCTTGGATAAAAAACGGCTTAGCGCAGCAAGGCAGCCCGTCAGTTTGTGGACGTCGTGTATGGACTTCGGGACTTGCATTTCTTGGACGATCTTCACTTTAGTCGGGTTGGCTTTTAGTCCTTCGCGGGAGACCCAACATCCTAGGAATTTTCCGGACTGAACCATGAAAGTGCATTTCCCTGGGTTTAACTTCAGGTTGGTCTCGCGGAGTAGGTTGAAGACGACCTGAAGGTCGTTTAGGCAAGTGTCGATCTCCTTGCTTTTGACGACGATGTCGTCGACATACACTTCCACGATCTGGCCGATGTGAAGCTCAAATATCTTGTCGACCATTCTTTGATATGTTGCTCCAGCGTTCTTAAGTCCGAAGGGCATTTTTTTGTACGCGAAGATGCCGAAGTCCGTGATGAAGGCTGTCTTCGGGGCGTCCTCGGTACTCATGAGGACTTGGTGATATCCTTTGTACAAGTCCAAGAAGCTAAACGCCTGATGGCCGACAAGGGCTTCGACCTTCTTGTCAATGTTGGGGAGAGGATAACAGTCCTTAGGGCAGTGTTTGTTGAGGTCGGTGTAATCGACACACATGCGCCATCCCCCACCTTGTTTCTTCACCATGACGGGATTGGCTAACCACGTCGGATATTTGACTTCGAATAGGATATCAGCTCTTCGTAGCTGTTGCACTTCGTCATGGATCACTTGGTTTCTTTCGGCTGCAAACGTTCGTTGCTTTTGCCGAACTGGTCTTACTTCGGGATCGATGTGGAGGTGGTGAGTAATGATGTCGGGCGACACCCCGGTCATGTCTAGAGGCGACCAAGCAAAGATGTCTTTGAACTTCCGAAGTAGTTGGATCACCTGGCTTCGTAGTTCGGCTCCTCCGACGAACCCAACTCTGACGACCTTAGACAGGTCGTCCTCGTACAGTGGGACGTCCTCAACCCGCTCTACGGGTGGTAGCGACGTCGGTTCTACCACCTCGGGGCTCTGTAACTGCTATGCCTGGGGGTGTTGTACCCCGGACCCTCGGAGGGCGACCTGCATGCACTCCTTGGCTTGTCTCTGGTTCCCCCTTAGTGTTATTACCCCATTTTTGGAAGGGATCTTGATCGTCAGGTGGTAGGCCGAGCAAACAGCCCTGGTTGCCACGAGCCAATCTCTTCCCAAGATGACGTTGTACGGGGAGTTAGCCTTGACGACGAAGAAGTTAATTATCTTCGTGGAAGATAACGGGCTTCTGCCCACCGTTACGGGGAGCGAGATGGTACCGTCCGTCGAAGTCTCTTGCTGGGTGAAGTTCTTCAACGGGACGGGTGCCGGCCTAAGACGCGCTTCCTCTATGCCGAGCTGGTCGAAGCAGCTTTTGAAAAGCACGCTTACTGAGGCTCCACTGTCGATGAAGACTCGGTGGACCAATTTGTTGGCTACCACGGCTTCTATGATGGTGGCGTCTTGATGAGGTAAGGCGTGTGGGACCGGGTCGTCACTGGAGAATGTGATGACCTCGTCCTTCTTGAACCTCTTTTGTGAAGGTTCCTCCTTCGGTTGACTTCGGGCCTCGGCTTTCAATGAGGACTTTGTTGCGCCTTGAGGTAATCCTGTGATGGCAGCTATGACCCCGTCATATTGGGGTTGATCCTCGTCTTCATCTTCGTCGTCATGCTTTGTCTTTTTGTCTTGGTGGGGATAACAGCTTTCCCCACCTCGGTTTTTGTTCCGTTTGCCTTTTCTCCGAGCTCGGGAGTCTGGCTGGCCATGACTTCGGTACTTTCCGAGGGTACCATCTCGAACGAGGTCGTCTATTTCCGAGGCGAGATTTCGGCAATCCTCGGTGTCGTGGCCGTAGCCGCCATGGAACTTGCAGTATTTGTCCCCCGACCGCTGCTTCGAGCCACTTCGGGATAATGGGGGTGGTTTGCGGAATAAGTTCGTGTGGAGCTCGTATATATCAGCGCGGGGCTTCGTCAGCGGGGCGTGG